>JAGSMP010000635.1:0-125618 GCA_029286625.1 Parnassius orleans | reverse complement strand
TCTCATGTGAGCTATAAAACCAGGACTGTCACAAAATCTTAATTTGTCTGATAATATGAAAACTCAAAAATACAAAATCTTAAATGACAAAAGTGATTTATAAGTCTCATTAAAGGTATGAAAACTAAAGTAGCAGCTTACATACGTCTCACTACTGTGCACAGGGCTACTCATTACCTATAGTGTTTGTGGGCAGAAAAGAGTATGCCGCAATCCTTCAAATACTACTCAGATATTTAGGTTTGCCCACGAAGTTATTCTTCACCACTTCACCGGATACGTGGTAAGTCAGCACGTAAAATTTCCCATAACAGATTCATTTGTCTTCAAAGGACTTGTACACGTTTTGCTCCCTTGCCGTGATGAAATCTCACGGCGAGCTACACTCTCGTATTTTTTTAAATAAAATTCATAAAACTGAAACAAAGCTTTTGTACGATTGTTGACCATATCTACCTAGTAATTAGAAACCCAACGATACGAACTATTCCATCAATAGTTGAACTCCATCAAAACGTTTGAAAATTGATATATGTTTTGGTTCAAAGAAATATCAAGTTTCATACTTTTGATAGATGTCACTACTATTTATTATTTTTAAATTTTAATTATTACACTTTCAAAATGAAATAACGATTAAATTAAACGTTAGGATTTTAAATAATTTTATAAATGTAATTATTTAAACATATTAAATGTAAGTTATTTATGTTATTAAATTTATTAGTTACTAAAGGCAAAGTACAGGCTTTTTCATTTGATGACAGATGGCGCTGTTTTGATAATTAAAACGTATATCATCAGCGGAGTTTCAAATTGTTATGCAACGCTGGTTCAAATCTCAACTCTTTAATCAGCGGTAACGGCTCCGTGGCACAGTGGCTCAGCAATGAGTTGCAGCGCTAAGAGCCGCGGGTTCGAATCCCGCACGGAACAAGTATTTGTATGGGCCTACAAATAATTGTTCCGGGTCTGGATGTTGTCAAAATCAAATCAAAATCCTAGTGTGGAGGTAACGTTTTTTTAAAATTAAACAAAAGAATAGAAAGAATAGTATAAATCAGCGAAGCCAACCGAAGTTTGTTTGTACTGAACTTGATCCACTTTTCACATTCACAACAGGACCAACCGCTACAATCGCTTAGATGTTTCCAGATTTAGATGAGCTAATACTAAAAAAAAATTTACTAATACAGCATACAAAAATGTACAATAAGATTCCAAAAAAACAAAGCTAAGATTACCGATGGTAAAGTCAATAACTATTAATGGAAAAACTGGACATTACTAGAAATTCAATTATAATAAGCTTTCTTGCGGAAGTAGTCGACTGATCTACTGAATTTGAATCTTATTATGGAAAATAATTCTCTATTTAAATATATTGTTTGTATATGTATATATCTTTGTGTAATCATGTTTATAATATGTATCTTAGTTGTAGTTATTATGCATATATCAGGTGAACATATTTCTAACGTAGTTGTTTGCACTTTGCACCCATAATATCTTCGCTGCTTACTCTGGAGGTAAACCGGTTGAGAGTGCTTTGTTGCATTAGGTATGTTATTAAATTTTAAGTTTTAAAAGAAAAATGAAATTATAACATTTTTTTTTAATTAACTTTTTAAATAGAAAGTACAAGCCGAATCTCAGGAAAAAAAAAGAAAATTAATGTCACATTTTGAAGTCGGTGCTAAGATAAAGTGTAGAGAAGCATCAATGCCCCGACTTTAGAATATTAAATTATTTTGTTAAGTTTAGGACCTGGAAGTAGTTTTTTTTATTTAAAGTTATTTTATTTCACCTATTGAGTGCACTATGAAATATCACAATCTCAATATTGTCTAAATAGTTACATTAAAAAGTTTCTTAGGGATAGAATTTTTTCTCCAAATTTATAAGAGACCCACCTCTGAAGTGTAAACTATTTAATAAAAATCAGTTCACAATTGACGGAGAAATCATACAGTCGAACATGAAAGTCAGCTAAAAATAAAAATACGCTAGTTTCTGTAATATTCTGATAAAAACTCATCAATAATCAGTTGTAAATGCGAATGAAAACATATTAATATCTCAACTGATGTAGTTATAATTCTGTACAAAAATATAAAAGGAAATATGTCGCAAATTTAATTAAAATAAGAAGATACGTAGCGAGCTTAAGAACCGAGTACTTAGAAAGGAATTTTTTTTTGAAGAATTTAATAAGTTCATAATAAAATAAATTCAAAGAATGATATCTGGAGCAAAATGAAAATGATGGAACGTTTTGTAAAAAAATAATAATAAGAGGATTGGGTATTTTAGCTTTTCCTTTGACTAGTAATGTATAAGACTTTAATGAAGTACGATTATGTTCTACGTAAATTGTGAAATTAAAGAGACTATTCAATTATATTTTAACTTTAATTTTGTGGATGCCATAGAGTAATTTATTTAATTTAATTAAACAGTGTAAAGGCTTACAGTATACCCAAAACGCCAGCATGCTAATTTACAAAAGTAGCAGTGTAAGAGTATTTATCACCATATTTCATCCCACGAGTGTTATATGCTAGAAAACTCTTGCGATATATGGTGGTACAGCTGTCTCGCTTGCACCAGACGCAAAATATCCAATCCTTATTTTATATTCCCGACGTTTCGAGCACTTTACAGCACCCATAGTCACGGGGTTAAAACACGGTCTATAATCTGTCAAAACAAACGCTGGATGATGCAAGAATTAGAGTATTATCGAAGGGAATGAATTTTGCCATAACACCGCGAACATTACAGTACGAAGAAGTTATCTGCAGTGTCGAGGACTATTTATTAAAAACAATATGCGAAAAGAAGATTTGGAAGCGATATGTCAAGACATTTCGTCTATGTACGTCGAAGTTCAGCGCCGAAACCGAATGTACCCAAAGACGAATTTATAGCGTTGAATAACCTACGCAATAAACCAGAACTCACATATAAGATTCAAGGATTCCTACCATTTTGTCAGCGAGATTAAAGACCTACATCTGGCAGAAAATGAAACTATGGTCAGTTTTGATGTGCAGTCTCTGTTAACATGCTATTCTGTTGAAGACTGCATCTCAATTGTAACTAGAAGGCTGGAAGAAAACAACGTGCCCGTAGAATATGCAGTATTACTCAGACACTGCCTTACATCTGGCTACCTATTGTTGAAGGTAGAGTTCTACAAGCAAGTAGATGGTGTGGCGATGTGCTCACCTGTATTCATGGAAGACCCATTGTCGCCGATATATTCATGGAAGACTTTGAAGAGAAAGCCCTGCTTACTTCTCTCGTAAATCCAAAATTCTACAAGCGATATGTAAACGACAATTTCACAATTCTACCTTTAGATAAAGTAACTGCATATTTAGACCATCTTAACTCCATAAATTCTAAAATTCAGTTCACAATGGAGTTAGAGGCAAACAATTCTTTAGCCTTTCTAGATGTGTTAGTATGTCAGAATCCTGATAACACCTTAAGCCACACTGTATATAGAAAAGACTCATACGGATAGATATTTAAACGGTGATTCTCACCACCATCCTTCACAGTTAGCTACCGTGGGTAAATCTTTATTTCATAGTGCACGAGGGATAAGTGACAGTAAACACCTGGTCGCCGAGCTCCAACACGTTTGACGATGCCTTATTATTATTAATAATAAATAATAATTAAATTCAACATAAAGGCATTTACAAATATCATAGATATAATATTTTGAACAATTAAAATGCGTTAATAAGCATAAAGTTCAAATACATTCATTTCGAACATTAAGTATTATAGTATAGTAAATGATTAATGTTGTCTTTTAAAACTTTAAATTTATTAAGACTCTGCTTAAAATATTCAAAATGTATTAAATATTAGAAAAAGTCGGTTATATTACAATAATAATGATAAATAACATTTGTAATATAATTGAAAAATGGGTCAAAAATTTTCTAAGTTAATGAGAGAATTTCCGGAGACGTATACCCAAGGAGATGTATACATATAGATGGGGTGGTCAGATGACTAACTGCTAATAGTACTGTTGCACAATGCATAGTCCTATATTAAGGACTTATGATAGTAAGGTCTATGATACAAAAGCATTAATATAGAAGGTATCTATGATGCATAAGCATTATGATAGCAGAGTTATGACTTGAATTCCCATATGTAAAAGACATATACTCAACATCAGTGACACAAACTCTTTTTGATGGCGAATTATTACTATTATCTTATAACTGCCTTTTGGCTATATCTGCCGTTGTATTGGCTGCGGCTGAAAGCTCATGATACGCTCTGCGGCTAGTAGCCGTGCTGATCACGCAATTGGTGGTGATGCCTTACATTTACATCACGTCTGCAGGAACGGCAGTCTGGCAGGTGGTGGCGCTCACGGAGGGCTTTTTATAGCCAGTGTGCCTATTATTAGACGTGTTGCCTAAACCGTGTGGCGTACATTCACTTTGGCTGGATTTGATCGTATTATGTACGGCGTTTACACGCATTGACATGCGCGACGTCGGTCGATGTTTGTGCTTACGCACTACCAAGGGGCCAAACCCTCTTTTACTGGTACGCCAGTTATTTTGCTGTAGACTACGGTCCAGTTCACAACTTAACGTCCCCTTCGGGAGGAACGTGTTGGTTGGTTGGCGCTCACCGCACACGGCGTGTGTCCCACCCACATTTTTATAAGGCACTACCAACGGCTTTCGACTGCTTTAGTGAATGTTCATTCTTCCAAGAGACACTAAGCTCTAAGACAAAAGAACTAAGCTACTAAGAAAACACAACGTGAATATGGGTCCTTACTAAGACGATCATGCCATAAATTTTTTAACGGCCTATAATAATTAAACCTTTACAAAGATCAATATATGGTTATTATACTGGTCACGTAAATTTTATATATTTTGTAGATAAGGGGGGGGTGTTACAACGTCAAGCAATTGAATAATTGCAATTGAAAGTGCTGAAGTATCTACGTGCTCGGCAGTGAAGAAAACATTCTTGAGGAAACCTCCATGTCTTAGAAATATAAATTATTGAAGACTTGTGAAGGCTTTTTATTTTTATTTAATAAAGTGTGAAATTTAGTTTAAAAATTCAGCTTACGACAAGAAATGGAGTGTCGGCAATTTTTAAATAATAAGTTTGACAAAAGAGCACATAATTCACCGGATGGTAAGTGGATGCTGTAACTTATATAAGTATATATATATATATCTCACTTATTCTATAAAACTTGCAGGTGATGTTGGTATTTAAGTACATTATCCAATCAAAAAGAATACCAGAAAAACAGCGTGAATTGTATCATTATTCACAGATACTATTTCCCACATTTAATTGATATGTTGACTAGTTTTAACTTTTAGTAATTTGTCCTGAGGAAATCTAGTTCAGTCTGAAAGTTCTATATAAAATTTCTATATTGTAGTTGAATTATATAACACTTGTGATTTTAGGAATGCTAAGTAGTATTATCCTGTTCAATAAACGGGTCACAACTCTGTTATAAACGTGAGTTTATAGACCGACTTAAAGCCTTGAGCTAGCTTGCCGGCAACGGAATGTTTCATGTCTTCACATGTTGGCCTGCAATAAAAAGCGTTCTTAGTACGAAATCGCAAAGCGAACTTGTTTAGAGTTACATATAACCTTTCTGGTTAAATATGCTCTGCTACATTGCGGGGCCCACGGCAACACTTCGAGTTTTAACAATATAATATTTCTTTATTTGACTAAAAATACCGTACCGTTACCGTTACAACATATTAAAATCTACTGCTGAACATAGGACTCCCCCATAGATTGCTTCATAGGGGATATTTGCCATAGTTGCCACGCTTGGCAAATAGGGTTGGCAACCACAGTTTTTTTTTTCTTCATTTTAGTCGTTATTAGGAAGACACTGTTGCCCTGTGCTGCTCTGTCGCCTCTTATGACACGGGAAGATAAGAGGTAGTGGATATTCTTACAGCGCCCCTTCACGGTACTTCAACTACTGGTACGATACTAATATTAAAATACATGGAATAGCTTATTTGTACAGACGTAATCAAAAATATGTGAATTCCTGTTCCCAAACTAGGTAAAACCTGTTTAAAAATCAAGTACGAATATTATTTAAATTAATTGGATTGAATAGAGCAATGTTAGATACTAAATTAATTTAATGAATTACAGTTTACAGTAAGTAAAGATATATAGCATTACACATAAAAATAATGTCAATTTAAGAAATGCATAAAGTTGCTATCTTCTTTTTCACTAAATGACAAAATAAAGAGACAGGCATAAAAATAATTAATACCTAACTTATGTTACTACTGTGGCAACTTAAGGATTCAAGGCAAAAATAACTGCCTAGAAAAGGGCCACTGCTTCACATAGAACTTCTTTCATAGAGAGTAAATTTTCCAGTGAAGGGTTCGTTACGCAGCTTCAATGCGAGCCAGACACGCGATTTATGCAATACATTTTGTCTTACAAAACAGCCGGTTTCTTTGATACTTTTTTTCTGAAGCGTTAAAATTAGTAAGTAAACTATTGAGTATCTTTAAAAGTTAAAAGAAGGAAAGAGACCGTTAAGTAATACGCAAAACATTGTAGGTTTTTTATAGATAACTGTTTTATTATAGATAAAAATAAATCAAAAAGTATCTTCATGCACACAACAATTAAATAAAAATGATGGTCAATTAAATTAATTGTATAATACTAATACTACTTACATAATACATTGAACCAATTAGTTATTTTTTCTAAAAAATACATAAATAAACATTGAAAAACATTTTTAAAAATAAGCTTTTATTGAAATGCTCAAAAAAGAAGAAAATAAACTTTAAATTATAACAAATCCATCAATTTATTATATTACACAATTTACATGATTTAAAAGCTTGTCGCGAGATTTATCTGTTTTATAAGAGTTTTATTTTTTTCTTAGAATTACCTATTTATGTCAATATCAAGTTACATATTATTGCAGGTAAATCTCGCGACAAGATTTTATATCATATAAATTGTGTAATGTAATAAATTGATGGGTTTGATTTAATTTAAAGTTTATTTTCTACTTTTTAGAGCATTTAAATAAAAGCTTGTTTTAAAAAATGTTTTTACTATTTATTTATTTATTTATTTATTTTTTAGTTATTACTGGACATGTTTTTAAGTCTGTTAATTTAATTTAATGCGTCATTGTTGGTTTTAGATCGCCATCTTAGATCCACAATCGTGATTTTTTTATTGCCAGCAGTCCATTATCGGTCCCTACAACATTTGTTTCAGCACCATCAAACTATCCCTAACCTTTGCCGAGTTATAACTCTTTAAAATTGGTATGGTGGCCAACTTATTTTCCGCCATTTTGAATTTTTTCACCACCGCTAGAATTTGCCCTGGAAAATGTGAAATTTCACTATATCCTCGAAGAACTAAACGCGGGCGTCATTTTATTCTTATTCTTCTTTTTTTTTTTATAGGATAAGTGTGACAAGCGAGCACACAGCCCAACTGATGGTAAGTGAATACTGTGACCCATAGACATCTACATCTATCCCCCTTTAAGAATCAAAATGCAGATGCGTTGTCACCCCTGAGGACTAAGATGAAATGCCTCGTACCCAGTAAAAAGGGTCTCCGGTTCTCTACACTCACCATACGAAACACAGCAGCGTTGAGCTGCTACTTGACGCTGGTATTCTGTGAACCTGGTGCTGGTTCTCAGTGAACCCTTTCATTTGATATTCATATCATGGGGGTGAATAAAAAAACATAGTCCGCTATCTTTGGGTGTCTACCATATTTGATTTAGAGTGACGTCATTTTATTTTCGTGTTTTTTTCAGCAAACCCTGTAATTTGATACTGACATCATGGGAGTCCATAGAAAATAAATAGGCCGCCATCTTGAGCCATCCGCCATATTGGATTTAGTATGACGTCACTTAGCTAGCCATGCATACAAGCTTAACATGTATGGAAAATTTCAATTCAATCGATTGAGGATAACTGCTTTAAAATTCAGTTGCAAGATTTGACCCTGACAAATATACATTGCAAGTTAAATAAAATCTTTTAAAAAGTAATAAAAATGTTCTAATTCACAATCAAGCAACAATTAATTTTGGAAGAGCTGACACTAAAGTTAAAGAAAACACAAATGTTAGTAACAACTTGGTAGCATTAATCGACCAAGGATTACACAACGTGAAGTGGTCATAGTGTACCACATTCTTCAAAGCAGTATGCTATGAGACAATACCAAGAAACTGGCAACTACACCCGCAGACTAGGTAGCGGAGATGTAAGATGCACATCAGCCCGGGACGACCGCTTCATTGTCCTAGAAATTTTGCGAAATCCAAATCACGAGGGGTGTTAATGTTAGCATGCGTACGGTGAGAAGACGCATGGAGGAAGTGGATTTAAAAGCCCGTAGACCAGTACACACCCCAGAGCTTCTCAGACAGCACCGAGTAGCAAGATTTCGTTTTGCCCAAGAAAACGCCAACTGGACTCACGAGCAGTGGGCTAAAGCTTTGTTTACAGACGAGTGTAGGATTGCATTACGTGCACTATGCAGTCGAGAACGAGTACGGAGAAAAAGAGCAGAACGATTTCTACCCATTACCACTACACAAATAGTGAGTTTTCACGGAGGCTCCATAATAGTGTGGGGAGGAATAAGTTCCGACGCTCGTACAGAGTTGGTTATCGTCAACAACCGGCTAACTGCTGCTCGATACGTTGAACACATCATGTTTTGCCTTATTTGGTGTTCATTGGACACACTGAGTTTTTTCTAATGCACGACAATGCACACCCAAACGTAGCGCATTGCGTGAATGAATACCTTCAAGAGGTCGGTATTCAAAAATTGGAGTGGCCAGAGCGTAGTTGAGACTTAAATCCAATCGAGTACATCTGGGGCATGATTAAAAGAAAGACTAAATCCTCTCCTAGCCCATCACAAACTCTTGATCATCTTCGAAATGCAACATTGGCCGCTTGGACAACCATACCGCAAGTCGATATTAAAAACATCATCCAGAGCATGCCAGACCGAATACAGGTGGTCTTCAGAACTAGAGGAGGAAACACGCGGTACTAACATGCATAGACAATGTTAAAAAATTGCTTCTTCTTTAGTTTCTAGTGTTTTAAAGTTGAACATTGAAAACAATAATTTTCCTTAAGAGTGTGTAGTTTTAATTAATCGCCGCTACAAACTTAATTTTAAGTGTGGTTATCTTTTAATAATCATGAGAAAATACTGAAAACTTAAGTGAGACATATATTGTGCCTACCTGCGCATTACTAATTGAAGAAAAAGTATTTAAAAGCAAGCTGTCGTAAAATTCAATGTTGGCCAAGTTTCTATGCCGGTGAGTATATTTAGCTTATCTATAAGAGCTACCACAGCATAGAACGTACGATATATTGTGACTATTATTTTTAAGCCCAGTTGGTCTAGTGGCAGTAAACGCGGTTGCTGGTACCGGGTTTGAATCTCGGGTTGGGCCTATATCAGTTATTGGAGTTTTCTGTCAATAAATTCTCGGTAGCAGCTCGGAGTTATAAAGTTGGCAGTGTTACTGCTGTCCTACGCTTGATGACTTTCCAGTCGTGTCAGATAACTGTCCCAACGGACTATGAGAGTGAGGGAATAGAGAGTGCATTTATGCTTGCGCATACACTCGGGCAATTCTGTCCCGCTTAGATAGTTAGCCGAGTCTGGCTGCAATGATCGAAATTTGGTCTAGAGGATATTATTATTATTATTACTTTGTTAGCGACAACGTTAGCGAATACGTCTCAAGGATTTAATCAATTGATTAGCTGTACCAAAATAATCAATAACATTATATCAAGAATCATTTCAACGTTACATTTGACGATATTATGGATTACCC
Organism: Parnassius orleans; assembly: GCA_029286625.1. Classification (NCBI taxonomy): domain Eukaryota; kingdom Metazoa; phylum Arthropoda; class Insecta; order Lepidoptera; family Papilionidae; genus Parnassius; species Parnassius orleans. The sequence goes on along the minus strand of JAGSMP010000635.1, from coordinate 115,678 downwards.
TTAATGATTTCTTATATTTACGCGAATACTACATATTGAATAAAACTATTTTTAAGGATTTTATCGCGTTTAATTTTACTAATTTTGATTTCCGACGTTTCGGGTGCTTTACAGCACCCATGGTCACGGGGGGGACTGAGGTGTTTGACGTCCCAATGTCATAGTTAGCCCGGCTACCTTTAATTTTTTGAATATTAATTTTTGGTCCCATCTACGCAGAATGAGCTTGAAGTCTTGCAGTGGTATGCTTGGGTTTGGATTTAATTTTGTTAATTATAGGATCCCAAGCAGATGGCAGCACCCATCCATCTTCTCTATTGAAATTAGGATGTTTTTTAATTTCAATAGCCTCGCGTATCATCCTTGGTAGGAATCGGTGTTCTTTTGCGAGGATTTGTGGTCTATCAAATCTGATGTAATGGCGGGGGCGATCTTGAACATGTTCACAGACTGCAGACTTCCCAGAGCGTCGTTGCTTCACGTCAGCTATATGTTCTTTCACGCGGGTTTTAATGGATCTTTTGTTTGTCCTATGTAAGAGTTGAAGAGTTGTGAATACCACATTCACAATCAAGCTTGTACACTCCTGCATCTTGTAGAGGATATTACACTTGACGGATGGTAAAAATTGACTAATCTTCTTCGGCGGCTTGAAGTATGTTTTAATAGAAGCTCGCTTCAAAATGTAGCCAACCTTGTCTGTGACTCCTCTGACATAGGGTAGTACAGCAGGCACACGCTCGACTGTGGCCGGCTTCACTCGGTCACTGTGACGTAGGCGCGGGACCCGAAGCTTGTTATCTTGCAATACTTGCTCGACGTGCTGAAGCTCGGCGGCCAGATGTTTTCTGTTACAGATCCCTCGTGCTCTCTAAAACAAAGATTTTCCCACGGTAGCTAGTTGTGATGGATGATGGTGCGATTCACCATTTAAATATCGGTTGGTATGGGTCTTTTTTCTATACACAGTGTGACCAATAGTGTTATCAGGATTTCGGATGACTAAAACATCTAGGAAAGCTAAAGAATTGTTTGCCTCTAACTCCATTGTGAATTGTATTTTAGAGTTTATGGAATTAAGGTGGTTTAAAAATGCAGTTACTTTGTCAGATGGTAAAATTGTGAAAGTGTCGTCTACGTACCGCTTGTAGAATCTTGGATATACAGGAGCAGTAAGAAGGGCTTTCTCCTCAAAGTCCTCCATGAATATGTCGGCGACTATGGGAGATACGGGTGAACCCATTGCTACACCATCTACTTGCTTGTAGAACTCCTCCTTCTACAATAGATAGCCAGATGTAAGGCAGTGTTTAAGTAATATTGCATATTCTGTAGGCATGTTGTATTCTTCTAGCTTCCTGGTTACAATTGAGATGCAGTCTTCAATAGGTAAGCATGTAAATAGTGACTGAACATGAAAACTGACCATAGTTTCATGGTCAGCGAGATGTAGGTCTTTTATCTCACTTACATGACCATGGGTGCTGTAAAGCACCCGAAACGTCGGGAATCAAAATTAGTAAAATTAAACGCGATAAAAACCGTAAAAATAGTTTTATTCAATGGATTACCCTTATTAAAAACACATATACCTTACAAAAATAAATAAAAATCCTGCAACGAAAATTATATCAAAGATATCAGATAATTGAATCATTTACAAAACCCTATTATTGAATATTGATTTGTCATAGTCTAGGGCATTGTGCGTCTGTCGTGTAATTTAATATCAGTGTTTGATACATGAGCTGATATTGTTATGTTATCAAACACTCATACGAAAATTTAAAGTATATGTTACTAATTTATATTTTTGATGTCTCACTCATGTTAAATTTATTACGAAAAATAATGTGGCAAATGAGTTACTTGTCATAATAAGCGACTAACGGGATTTTAAAGTGAAAACTTTAGTCTAGTCAACAAGTTCAAAAACGTGTTAATTCTTGTTCCCGCTCCTGAAACTATGTGCGATAGCTCATTCGATTCGGAATGACGTCTAGAAAAATGTGTCTTGAGGATTTATTAGCACATAAAATATTGCAATTGTTATTAACAAAATAACATATATGTATATATTTAGTTTTTTGTTAATAATTCAAAAAATGTTAATACTAAAGAACTTTTGAAATAAGATCCTTAAAGAAGAGTAAAATTTCCAATAAAAATGTCTCAACTCCCGGAATTTTCATTGTTTATAATTTTTTTTTTAACGCTGAAGATAGTATATCACATAAATTTTTTTTATAGTATTAAATATTAAGTCAAAAGTTTGAAAATATTATGGTGTCATCAAAACACTTGAAAAAATTAAGCTCCGATGAAAAAATTTCTATGTCGATTTTTCAAAATGTTATACGATTGTTAATTATCTAATTTTTTCCCAATCTGTGTTTTTACAAAAGTCAACATTAAAGTTTAAATAATTAATTGATCTATAATTTTTTTACTTCTTGGAGCCCTTCTTATATACATACTTAACAAGATAACGCGATAAAAGTTTATTAAAATTTTATATTTTGTTTGTTATATTTTTTTTAAATGAACAAAAAGTGAAATATTCAAAAAAAATGTTACAATTTTTTTTGTTGATCAAATGTAATTATACTGCTGTTTTGGCATTTAACAATGACATTAATTAACACAGGAATTTTTTTCACCTCATTTGTTAAAAAATTGACTATAAAGAAATGGACAAGTATAATATTTAAAAAAAAAACATTTTATTGTCCTGGCAAAACGATGACTTTATAAAAAAAATCTTGATTTTTTTAAATTGTTTTAAATCGTTTCTTTTATATATCGATTGTTTAAATAATTAGTAAAGAATTTTTTTCATTACAAATCATAATTGGCATTCCTCTATATGTTAATATTTTTTTATTTCATAAATAATTTCATTATTTTATTTAGTTAACAATTTGTTACAATTTTTTTAAACCCCGGTTAGTTTTTTTTCTGAAAGCAAAAAAAAATAATACAAAAACAGCCATTTAAAACAAAGTCCTAAAAAAATTGTCTTAAATTTTATAACACTTTATATATTACACGATACCGAAGTCATAGCGGCCTCTTCATTTGTCAAGTAACAAATAGGTATAACTTTTAAATAATAAGAGATATTACGGTAATGGACATTCAAGTCGTTTTTATAAAGGGCTAATCAATATTTAAAATGGATGAAAATCCAAGTTTATAACTGTTGCTAATGTTAGCTGTTACATACATTTGTTTATAACTGTAGTATATCATGTCGATAGATAATAATAACGTTTTGGACTGCCACCCTGTATTGAGTGAATCAGTGAATAAATGGACGTTACGGTTTCGGTGTGTTTAAATGAACCCTTCCCGTATTCTTTGAATAGCAAGGACATTACAGTGGCGACGAGTTTATTTTGTGTGTTAATACTCGATTAACCAACAGTAGAAGTCACGCGTTAAAATGTCTATCTATGGAAAAGAGCCAGTTTTCGATTGCAAAACAGATGAGTAGGTGGTACACGTAGCACAACTAAACAACTTCTTTATTGCAAATGGAATCAACGATATCACAGATGCTTAAAGAGTGAGAAGACTCCCGATACCATCCACACCATCTGGATGATTGGCGGTCCACCACTGTGCGATTTAGAAGATGTTTTCTTCCTCGCACAACTTCCTTGTGGAATAGTTTACCACCAGCGATTTTTCCGGACCGATACGACTTAGGGACCTTCAAGAAAAGAGCCTACTCCTTTTTAAAAGGCCGGCAACGCATCTGCAATTCCTCTGGTTCCCCTGGTGTTGCAGTTGTTCATGGGCGGCTGTTGTCACTTACCATCAGGTGAGCCGCATGCTCAATATAAAATCTCCTATATAAAAAAAGACGGGCTATTTTATTGAATGGCATGTCACAAGACTAATATCGTCTTAGTCATAATTTATTGTATCCAAATACGCCTGAATCAACGGATTACAAGGTGATTGTTGCTACGCTTGACGGCGATTTCGACCCAAAAAAGTGTATATATGCTGAAAGACAAAAGTTTTATTCGGCTAAAAAGAACTCTCACAAGTCGATGGTGGAGTATGCTGCTCGTCTTCGTGGACTAGCATCGACATAATGTTTTGGTACAGCTCTAGAGATGTGTTTGACGGATCGTTTCGTACTTGGTCTTGACTCTGAGTCTGCCCGAGAGAAATTATTTAGAGAAGATCCCAATCAGCTAAAACTAAATAAGGCACTTGAAGTAGCTTGTGCAGTTGAAAGTGCGCAGCGTATTGTTTCCGCCGACAATTCGGCAGAGTTAATTAAGTCTGAACCTGTGTTATATACGGATTCGCGGCGAAAAGCTACTGCAAGCGGCGGTACACGAGGCGGTCGCGCCCGTGGTGGCGGCGAAGGCGGAGCCCCCAGATGTAGTATGTGTAGTGCGAGGTCACACGATACCTCCGTATGTGAATATCGTCATCTGTCGTGCAATTTGTGTGGTGCAAAAGGACATTTATAAATAAAGTGTTTTAAGAGATACTACGTACATAACGAGATTACGACCAAAAAGGACAAAATTGTAAAAAAGCAGCATAATGATATCGATATATCCATATATTTTTTCGGCGGTAGGTGAAGAAAAAGTTAACACATACGTAAAATTTTAATTTGTATTTTAAATTAACTAATACAATATTCTACATAATTTGTTACATATTTGAGTGCTAATTAACACCATTTTCTTGGTAATCGCATTTGTACAACTGTGTATATGTGAATTCATTCCATCTAAATATACCACCTGCCAGCATATTACACCCACTTGGATTTCATATATATCTTGGCACAACACAATGTCTCAACTTGATGAGATTAGAACTGCACAGAACAATTTGGAGGAATGCTTTTCAAAAAGGATGGCCGAACTGGAAGCACAGTTACACACCGGGGGACCCGCCAAGGACACGGTTGCAAAGGTGGCTGAGGAGTTTCGAACCTTCCGTGAACTCATGTTCTCTATGCTCGGTATGCTCCGTAAACAAAATTAATGAGTGCTCCCATATGGTTGACGCTATTGAGACCAGGCACCGAAGAAAGGCTCTCCTTTTCTTGGGTGTTGCTGAAGAGGAGAAGGAGGACTGCAAGGCTACAGTGCTAAGTATAATCCACAAAATGGAGTTGAAGGACATCACAGCATCTTGCATTAGTGTCTGCCACAGGATTGGAGTAGCCACCAAAAATCGTCTCCGGCCAATCCTAGTTCGATTTGTTAGCGTTGACTTCAGGTCATCAGTATGGAGGGCGAAGTCTAGACTGAAAGGTTGTCCAGTTTCAGTAAAGGAGTTCTTGACAAAGTCTCGGCAAACTGTTTTTGGCAAAGCTCGTCAGCATTTCGGCATGCGTGCATGCTGGACCCAAGATGGAGTAATTGTGGTGAAAGTTGCAGATGGATCCCGGCATAAAGTAACTACCTTAGGTGAGCTGACTACTCTTACGCAAAAACACCCAAAGGTGGCTGCTGAATCCTCAACTGGAGGCGAGCGTATTGCAGGAAGCACTTTATCGTCGCAACCCAATTCTAAACCACGTAAATAACTACGCAGTATTGCGTTTTATTGTCTTAATTCTCCTTTTTCCTTTTACTACAACTTTATATTTATTCAATATTGTAGTATTAGTTAGTATTTATTATTACTTTCTATCCACTGTATTAAAACTTGTTTTGCTTTTATGTAACCTTAAGCTTCTTTCTTTCTCATTTATTTACATTTTTTTTAAATTAGTTAATTTCTAATTTTAATATAGTTTTTCGTTTTACATCATTTATTAAAACATGTATATTTTCACTTTAAATTTTAATTACATTTTAGGTTAAGTTCTACTTTGTTTTGGTATTAAGTTGTTTTGCTTTTGGTTATTTTTTGTCCATAGATTAATAGATTCGTAGCAAGTGCATAGTGCAAGTTAATTTTCGGTCGCTGGGAAGGTTTTTTTTTATTAATACATGATCATGGATACAAAGTCCTTTGGACACAGTATATTTGTCGTCTATGAAACACTTCTCTATGATACTTTTTATTTGTTCTAAGTTCTGCTATTTATTAATCTTAACGTAGTTTAGTTGTAGTTGTCTTGCAAATCATTTTTATTTTTATTGTTTTGTGTATTATATTTGTCTTTTAATTTGTGAGTGTGTTAGCTGGCGGGTGGTGCAGGGATGGCAGTTTAGCAATCGAAATTATTACTATTTTTTTACGTTATATAATTTTAATTATACTAATTTATTTATTCTTATAGTTTAGGTCTATATTATTTATTTATTTTTATATATTCTATTACATATAGATGAGTTCCGATGATGATTCTTTTCTTTCTGCCAACGAGTTTTCTTCATCAAATGACAGTTATTGCTCTATTACTGAAACGCTAGGGGATTTTGTGCGACATAAATTCGATGAATCCCGCTCCTTGTTTAATGTTTGCCACATTAATGCACAAAGCGTACCTAGTCATTACAGTGATCTGATTGAGGCTTTCTCTGACGCTGATGTTCATGCCGTCTTGATTTCTGAGACTTGGCTTAAGCCCCATCTTCCTTCTACCTCTTACCCTCTCTCTGGCTTCAGTTTGATACGCAACGATCGAATCGATAGGAGAGGGGGTGGGGTCGCTATATATCTTCGTTGTGACTTTTCTTATAAAATTCTAGCTTCTTCTTCCCCCTATTATACTGCATCTGCAGAATTTCTTTTCCTTGAAGTTTGCGTAAAAGGAGCCAAATTAGTACTTGGCGTTGTCTACTGTCCTCCTTCTGTCGATTACTTCTCCAGTCTTGAAACAATTCTGGAATCCTTGGGGTCGGAATACTCACATCACATCATCATGGGCGATTTTAATACAGATCTCCTCACCTGCACTCAACCCGTTCCTCTAAGCTCCTTCAAATTGTCGAGTCGGTTGGCCTTCACATTTACCTTTACAAGCCACTCACCACAATATTGATGTGGAGGATACCTGGCTTGACTTAATCCTTACCTCTGCTCCTTCTCTTGTCTTCTGCCAAGGTCAACACTTTGCTCCTGCTTTCTCCTATCATGACCTCATTTTCCTTTCTAACGTCCTTAAACCTCCTAAACCTCCAGCTAAAACTATACACATGCGTTGTTTTGGTCGCTTGGATGTTGAAAAGCTTTGTATGGATGCATCCAAAATAAACTGGAACAGCGTGGTTTCTGCACCCACTGTGGACGAAAAAGTTGGGGCTTTGAATGAAGCTATCCTTAGATTATATGACGCACATGCTCCCATTAAAAAAGTGAAGCTCAAGCGTCCACCTGCGCCTTGGATGACGATTGGGGTTCGAATTGCGATGAGACGTAGGGATCGCGCTTTCGGCAAATTTAGAAAAGATCGATGTGATCAAAACTGGACGCTTTATAAAGTTGCAAGGAATCGGTGCAATCAGATGATACGCAACGCCAAACGCCGATTTATTCTTAGTAACATCTCATCTTCTTCCCCTGCTAATATCTGGAAGTTCCTTGGAACCATAGGTATCGGTAAACGACACCGTTGTGAGTTTCAGAGGACGATTGGTCTGGATGATATCAATTTTCATTTTGTCTCCAACAGTCCTCTTGATCACCAGACCAAGCGTCTTACTGTTGAACACTTAATGGGTTTACCTCGTCCTGACATTAATCTGCTTCAATTTTCTCCAGTAGCTGTGGATGAGATCAAGAAGATAATCCTTTCCATTAAATCTAATGCTGTAGGTTGCGACAACATCAGCCGACGGATGATTATCTATATACTTGACCATATCCTCCCAGTTATCTCGCACATCATTAACTTCCTTAGATTCTGGTAATTTTCCTCACTGTGGCGTAAGGCTTACGTTATTCCTTACAAAGATCCCAAATCCCGCTTTACCCAATCATTTCCGACCTATATCCATCCTTCCCTTCTTATCCAAGGTCCTTGAGGCCTGTGTCCACAAGCAACTTTCGCAGTTTATCTCTCGTAATAACTTATTAAGTCCCTTGCAGTCTGGCTTTAGGCCCGGTCATAGTACCGTTTCCGCACTCCTTAAAGTAACTGGTGATATTAGGGCAGGCATAGAGGACACTAAAGTCACTGTGTTGGTTTATTTGACTTCTCGAACGCCTTTAATACCATCAGTTATGACATTCTAATTTCCATCCTTTCCCTTTCTATGGTCTCACCCGATGCACTGGATTGGTTTTTATCACATCTTCGAGGGCGCCAGCAGTCGGTTCGCATCGATGAGCTGTCATATAGCTGGCTTGACATACATGCCCTCAAAGCGGCATATTATCTCCTTTATTGTTTTCTATATTTATTAATCTCATTAGCCAAAACCTTCAGTCTGCGTATCATCTATGCCAATGACTTGCGATTGTGCACACAAGCGAGTATAGACGATATTTCTACAGCGGTGGACATAATTAACAGGGACCTTGAGTACATTATGAACTGGTCTGACAGGTTTGCCCTAATGGTCAAACCTTCGAAGTGTCAGGCCATAATAATTCGTAGTCGTCGGATGATCCAGAGATTGAAAACAGTAGCTCTACCTCCTATCTTTTTTAATAGTACTGAGATTCAATTGTGATCTAATGTGAAGGATCTAGGTTTATTAATTGATTCAACTTTGAGTTGGAAAGCCCAAGCAACGACCGTTAGCCAGAAAGTCACTGGTACCCTGCGTTCTCTCTATCGCCTAAAAATTTTCTACCATCTGAAATTAAGACAATGCTTGTGCAGAGTTTAATTTTTCCCTAATCGACTATGGCGATGAGTGTTATTTCGACCTGAATGCAGATCTTCTCAACAAATATGACCGTCTTCTGAATAACTGCATTCGATTCATTTTCAATCTTCGAAAGTATGACCATGTATCCACGTATCGATCTCAATTAAAATGGTTACCTATTCGTCAACGCCGTAGTTTGCGTGCACTCACCACCCTTTATTCTATCCTGATGTCTCCAACTTCCCCTTCCTACTTATCTCCTTACTTTCAGTTGCTTAGTGCTAGTCATGAGAGATACCTCCGCTCTACGAACAACCTTCTTCTCCTATGTCCCTCCCATAGCTCTGGACTTGTTCATTCTTCTTTCCACATTCAATCTATTCTCCTTTGGAACGCACTCCCTCTCGAAATCAGGACGGCTAGCAATCGGTACGCGTTCAAGATGAAGGTTCGAGAACACTTACTTAATAAACTGGCAGAATCATCATAGTAACAGTTTATATATATATATATATATATATATATATATATATATATATAGTCTTATTGTTATTATGTATATTATATATTTTATATACATACAGGGTATTTTTGAAACGCTCCCGAAAACGAAGACAGACGACAGTACTAACTATATCTTAGATGATGGGTGAAATATAAAATCGATCCTTATGAAAAAAAATTCATCTTTTCACAACGTTTTATTAGCTTTATTCACGCTCCATCGTGTTAGTATAAATCATCGTGTTAAATAAAACGTTAATTTCATTAAAATAAAAATTGCAAATACTTAAACATTAAAGCAGCAATGGAATTTAAAATAAATAAACCATAAAATCAGCTGACTAGGGTCAATATCCGCGTCGAAGCCAAACTCAACGTCACGTAAAAAGAACGCTGAGCGATAGTGGAGGTGTGTCTGCGCATGGGTACAGTCGCGTTCTAAAGTACTACATGGTACTAGGCTGTTGTTTTATAATATTATAATAGTAATTAATGGTTTTATTGTAGAATCATAATAGGTACTTTACTAGCTACTTAGAACTTTGGAAGAGGTTGAAATTCAAAATGGATAATGTTTGCTTGAGCATTATTTTTTATTTCTATCGTAAAATAAAGTAGTTTGTAACAAGAAAACTTAAGCTAAGGGTGACACGCTGTCCATTATACCATTGGAACATGGAACATGGAAGCCAAATGTCGATGGTGTATTGGTGTTACTGGATGCTACTTCATCATCACTCATCAGAATCATCATCATCAATGCGAATGATAAATGTTTCCGTCATCAGGTTGACCACATGGTAATTTTTTCGGTATTCTTCCTCAATACATTTAACTTTACTGCACAATTTTCCCCATTCACCGTCTATTTACCTTTTCGTTCACTAGTTCAGTCATAAAACAATAGATATAAATAATTTTTCTTTCCTTCCTTTTTAAAACCATCGTCGCGCGTCGTGCAAAGAAAGCTGTGTGTGCGACTGTACATTGGGAAACATCGCTTTTTCAAAGCGCGGGAAGAATGAGGAACCAATAGCGTGCGCGCACAGTAATACTGGCGAGCATTCCCCCGTCGCGCCCCCTTCGTACCGCGCGCTGCCGCCGCCCGCCGCCCGGCCGACTGTGTGTCACCTCGCGTCAGCGCCAACATATGGGAATTCCCAAATTTACCTACTAAGATTTGTTTGCAAGCGACATAAGAATTAGAGGCGGCAATTACAATAAAACTTGCAAGTAATTTTAATAGTTTTGACGTACCTCTTTTCAAATCAAAGTATTGGATGGATTAAAACGGAAAGTCAATAAAAGTAAAGTAAAATAATTATTTTTAGATTAATTACCTGTCGATCATAATTGCAATTGATTTTAACTATTAAATTATTCAATACCATTTTATTTCTATATTCTTGTACAAAATCAAAGATAACCAAACCCAAGTAAGTACGTTTATTAATTTCAATATCATTTTTGTAGTAACGAACTGCTTGTTTCGTCAGGGTACAATTGATTGTCTAATTGTATTAAAAATTACAACTATAACTTCTAAATTCCATATGAAAGAGTAGTCGTAGGGATCATATGGAAACTAAACTTATAAAATAAAAGTTGGCAATGTCATAACATTTGACGGTCTGTGGGAATGTTCAAAGTGTAGGCTTCAGTTTTGGCGGGATTAATTATTGATTTTAGTTTTTGAGACAGTTCCGTGTTGACTTTGGACACGCATGCGCAAGCGACAGTTCAATTGTTTTTTTTATTAAATTCTTATTGTTATTACTTGGTATTACCTACTTGTTATTACGTGTTATTCTTGTTTTTTGTTTTAATAATGCCTAACGCGTACGTTTATAGTGCTCGTGAATACGGCAACATGTTAATGTGCCTTGGAGAAGCTCATGGAATGCTTCGTGCATTACGAATTTACCGAGAAATTCCCGACCGCTCGACACAGCTGACTCTCGTCTGATAACAGCAGCATTTCAGCGAGTGTTGGAAAATCGGCCCATTGCTCCAGTAGCGGCAGGAGGTGGAAGTCAAATGACTGTTCACTCCGAGGAGCGCATTTTAGATGTCGTTCGCCGGTATCCGAACCTAGGTACACAAGTATCGCTAAATTGTTAAGACGTCGGGATGGAACAAATGTGTCATACTGTTCAGTTCACAAAGTGTTAAAGCGTAACCGAATGCGGCCATACAAAGTGCACAAAGTGCAAGCTTTAGTTCCGGCGATCACGACCGCCGACGAGTTTTCTGCCGTTGGTTATTAGACCAACAACAACGTGTGCCTGGTTCCATTGAGCACGTTATCTGGACGGACGAGTCGACATTTACCAGAAACGGCATGTGGAACCGAAGAAATACACGTGTATTCAGAGGTTAACCCGTACGCTGTTCGACAAACCGGGCACCAAACCCGATGGTCGGTTAACGTATGGGCAGGTTTATTTAGGATCGCATACTGGGACCAGTGTTTCTGCCACAGCGACTTAACGGACAGGGATACCTAAACTTTATAAATGAACAGTTGGTTGACATTTTAGACGACCTATCGTTGGATGAATATCGCCGTACATGGTTCCAGCATGATGGTGCACCTCCACATGTCGTGAGGTTCGTCCGTGAGCGCCTTACCGAATTATTTGATGATCGCTGGATTGGCAGACTAGGACCACACGCTTGGCCACCTCGCTCACCAGATCTGACCCGTTAGACTTCTTTCTGTGGGGGTATGTGAAAGAAATGGTTTTTAATCGTGAGTGTGATAGTGCTGACGAAATGCGCCAAAGTATCGTGGATGTTTTCGACAAACTACGTGCGGACTGTGTCGAAGACCACACGATAATGCCCCGCCTGCATGAGGAGACGCAACACCGAGCCCACATCTGTCTCGAAATGAATGGAGCACAATTTGAGCCGCATCTCATAAGACCACGGAGGATTTAGAGCGGTAAGCTGTTTCATACCTATTTTTTTAAATAACTTGGTACTGAACTGATCTGAATAGGTACATAACTGAATACATCAGAATAATAAACATACCTACGATGAATAAAACGCATAACTCTAACCTTGTTAACTTTTCATTTAAGTATTTTTTCATTAGCGGGGAATCGAACCAGTTATTTGGTTTATTTAACCTGTGAATTTGAATTAAAGTGGCTACGTGGAGACAAGCACAGTGGCAAAATAGTAGGTTAAGTAGAGAAGTTAGGTATTTAGACAAGTGTTGTAAATTATTATGTATTGTGGTACCATCGCTAGTTACGGGCCGCGCGAATTCGGCGTTCGCGCGTACATTGACACCTAGTCAGCTGATTGTAATTCAGTAATTCCACTGCTGCTTTTATGTTTAAGTATTTTCATGTTTTATTTTAATGAAATTAACGTTTTATTTAACACGATGATTTATACTAACACGATTTTTCATCAGGATCGATTTTATATTTCACCCATCATCTAAGATATAGTTAGTACTGTCGTCTGTCTTCGTTTTCGGGAGCGTTTCAAAAATACCCTGTATATGTGTATAAATATTAATATATTTTTATAAATTTATTTGATAACATGTATATTTGTATATCTTTATGAGTTTATATACATCTGACATTATAATATGTACTTATGTATTATACATTTTTATTATCTTAGTTATTTTATATTTCATTTTATTATAATTAATTTTATCTATTTTTTTGTGATGTACCATTTATATCTTATGTATTTTATTTCCATTTATTACAATTTTTTTTTGTCATTTTAGTTTAGTATTCGCATATTAACTTTTTATTACACCTACTTCATTCTATCTCTGCATCATCTCAAGGTAGACTGGAAAAGGAAGAGAATGCCTTAGGCATTAAGTCATTGTTGTCAAGTGCATTTCGTCTGGTGAGTGCAGGTGGCCGGAGGCCCAATCCCCACCCCCTCCCTAAACATGGTAGTGGAGTTAAATAATGCACTACCCCAGGAGGGTACCAGCACCCCCGGTGATGAAGAATCCCTCGCTGAGCAACCACGCCAAAGCTACCCTACTCTTCCTGAGCGTGGGTGCTCAGGCTGCCCTGCGTATTCTGGGGGGCGAAATTCCGCTCGTGACTAAACCTTCTCGGGGCAAACGCAGTAATAAGTCAAAGGCGCCACCTGCCACGCTATCCGTGAATTTCTGCAACATCAGGGGACTTCATTCAAACCTTAACGCCGTCCACTACCATCTGGAAACGGTGAAGCCAGCCTTGCTCTTTCTAACCGAGACACAAGTGTCCTCTCCGGCTGATACTTCGTATCTCTTCTACCTGTTACTAACCGAACACTACTTTGTGCCCCGGGCTGGAGTTTGCGTGTACGTCAGAGAGGACATCTGTTTTCGACGCCTCGGCAGCCTTGAAGGTACTGACCTATCCATCTTATGGCTGCGCGTAGACAGCGACGACTATCCACGCGTCTGCGGGTGCCTCTATAGGTCCCATAGCGGCAATGCCGACACAGACCGATTCATGGACCACGTCCAAATGGCTACAGACTCCGTGCTACAACAGGTCCCATCCGCACAGATCATGATGCTTGGTGATTTCAACGCCCACCACGCTGAATGGCTTGGTTCTCGTTTAACCGATCATGCGGGTAGATCTGTTTATTACTTTACTTTGGCATAATTATGGTCTGACACAACTGGTTACCTCGCCTCGCAGGAAGATCATGTACCTTCCCAGTTGGACCTTCTGCTGACCTCTCATCCGGATGGATATCAGGTCTCCGTCGATGCCCCTCTTGGCTCTTCGGACCATTGACTGATCCGGAGTACGGTGCCACTCACGCTCCCATCGCGGTTGCGTTCTGCAGGTTGCCGCCGTGTTTGGCATTATAGGTCAGCCGATTAGGACAGGATGCGATCTTTTTTGCATGCTACCTTTGGGGGCGGGTTCGCTTCTCGCCGGATGATCCCAGCGTTGTTGCTGATTTAGTCGCTGATGTGGTGCTACAGGGATGAAACTTTTTGTTCCATCATCTGTTGTACCTATCGGAGGCAGAACCCAGCCATGGTTTGGTCGCTCCTGCAAAATTGCATTACGCCATAAGCAAGAGTGCTACCAGGCCTGGGCTCACGCGTCGACGTCTCGGGATGCAAATACCAGCACTCTTAAAAAGAAGTATAATTCCGCCTCCAGGTCCTTCAAAAAAGTCATTGTCAAGGCAAAGTCAGAGCACATCGGCAGAATTGCCAAGAAACTAGTTCGTCTTCCTTCGGGAACACGTGCATTCTGGTCTCTCGCCAAGGCTGTCCAAGGGAACTTCTGTCAGCCTTCTCTCCCATTTCTGCAAAGGGCGGACGACTTACTGCCCCATGCCGCAAAGGATAAAGCCGATCTGCTCGGCTCTCTCTTTGCGTCCAATTCGACTCTTGATGACGGGGGGAACACACCGCCGACTATCCCATGGTGTGAGTGCTCCATGCAGGATGTGCTGTTTACCCAACGCTCGGTGCGCAGAGCACTCCTCTCCTTGGACGTCAACAAGTCGAGTGGGCCTGATGGCGTCCCTACTATTGCGCTGAAGACGTGTGCTCCAGAGTTGGCAGCGGTTTTAATGCGTCTTTTCCGGTACTCCTACTCGCTAGGCGTAGTCCCGAACTCATGAAAGACAGCTTTAGTGCACCCGATCCCTAAAAAGGCCAACTACAGGCCTATCGCTATCACCTCCCTGTTCTCTAAAGTAATGGAAAGCATTATTAACTGCCAGCTCATGCGGTACCTGAGGATCGCCAGCTGATTAGTGACCGCCAGTACGGTTTCCGTCGAGGTTGCTCAGCTGTCGATCTTCTAGGTTACCTAACTCATAGATGGGCGGAGGCTGTGGAGTCCAAGGGGGAGGCGTTGGCCGTTAGTTTGGACATAGCGAAGGCCTTCGATCGGGTTTCATCAATCGTAGTCGTAGGGATCAAGGTCGTAGTAGAAGATGCATGCTCCGATTACAAGCCCATTAACGCTGGTGTTTCACAAGACTGCGTGCTAACGCCAACGCTGTTTCTTCTGCAAATCAATGACATGTTGCAAACCGCTAACATTCATTGCTATGCGGATGACACCACTGGTGATGCTTCATATACCGGCCGTGCCAATATTTCTCGGGAAAACGTCGCCGAGTACCTGAACAAAGTCTCGGACTGGGTGAGACTAAATCTAGTCCAGTTCAATCCTCAGAAGACACAAGTTTGCGCGTTTACCGCTAAAAGGAACCCCTTTATCGTATCTCCTCAGTTTCAAGACACTCCCCTTGTTGCCTCAGCCAATATCGGAATCCTCGGCGTCGACATATCGAGTGGCGTGCAGTTTTGTGGTCACTTGGAAGAGAAGGCCAAATTGGCCTCTAAAAAGCTTGGCGTGCTCAACAGAGCGGGACAGTATTTCATGCTGGCACACCGCTTGCAACTTTATAAGGCGCTGGTTCGGCCGCACATAGAATACTGTTCCCTTCTCTGGGCTGGAGCTCCCCAGTGCCAGCTCCTTCCATTTGATCGCATCCAGCGCAGAGCTGTTCGAATCGTCGGCGACAGAACTCTTTCCGATCGGCTTGACTCACTGGCACTGCAAAGACATGTTGCATCTCTTTTCGTATCTTATCGCATTTACCACGGGGAGTGCTCTGCGGAATTGTTCGGACTAATTCCAGCCGCACAATTTCACCATCGCACATCGCGACAAAACTCGCGATATCATCCATACCATCTAGATGACTGGCGGTCCACCACTGTACGATTTAAAAGAAATTTTCTTCCTCGCACAACTTCCTAGTGGAATCGATTATCACCAGAGATTTTTTCTGACCGATACGACTTAGGGACCTTCAATAAAAGAGCGTACTTCTTTTTAAAAGGCTGGCAACGCATCTGTGATTCCCCTGGTGTTGCAGTTGTTCATGGGCGGCGGTAATCACTTACCATCAGGTGAGCCATCATTTGCTCCATTTCCTTTAAAAAAAAAATTTAAGGAAAAAAAAACGATATCTCTTGAAGTTATATTAAGAGATGTTACTCTTAGTATGGAGGTTGATTACGGTAGTGGGGTTTCAGCGCTGCCGGCGCACATATAGCATATGTATTTCTCGCGAGACTTGTCGCTCGGTGAGTCCAATAAAATTTATATACATACAGTGGTTCTGCTTTAAGGCTATTGGGCATGTGTTACTTACCAGTCACATATAATAATGTAACGCATAATATAAAATTTTATGTTGTTGACAATGGCCCGGTTCCCTTGCTCGGTAGGGACTTTATGACAAAATTTAATTTCGCTTTTATCTCATTAAATTATTGTTCAGTAGATAAAGAAGAATTTATTTTATCGAAATATAAAACGTTATTCTCTGGTAAGTTGGGCACGTTCAATAAGTATAAGTTAACGCTACACTTAAAAGAAGGTGTCACACCAAAATTTTTTAAAGCTAGGCCTGTGCCTTTTGCGCTTAAAGATAAAGTAAGTGCAGAGTTGGAACGGTTAGTGCAAACTAGCATTCTCAAACCGGTTTCTTATTCTAATTACGCGTCACCGGTATTAAAGAAAAATAATGATCAACGTATTTTCGGCGATTATTCTATGACGATCAATAAGGCCTTAATAGTTGACTCTTATCCATTGCCCAAAATAAGTGAGTTATGCGCATCGTTACACGATTGTCGTTATTTTAGTAAGCTTGATTTATCAAATAGTTATAATTAGTCCCTCCTAGACGATGAGTCACAAAAATAACGCATAAAGATCTTTTCGTTTATACGAGATTAGTGTTTGGTTTGTCAAATGCGCCAACTTTGTTCCAGCGTGCTATGGTGCAACTGCTGCAGGGCATAGATGGCGTGGAGTGTTTCCTCGACGACGTGTTAATCGCGGCCCCGACCGCCGAATTACATTGGGAACGTGTCGATTCTGTATTAAGTCGTCTAAGAGACGCCGGGCTAATGCTCCAGCGAAATATTCCTTCTTCCAAAATAAAATAGAATATTAGGGTTTTGTTATTGATCGTTTTATCATTCATAAAAATCTGGATAAAATAAAGGCTATTACACAAGCAAAAGTGCCAGGAAATGTCCGACTATTAAAATCATTTTTGGGTTTAATTACCTTTTACCGTAGTTTTATACCGCAAGTGGCGGTTATTCTTGAACCATTACATAATTTACTGCGAAAAAAATGAATTGGGAATGGACGGCGGAACATCAGAAATCATTCGATGCTATCAAAGACGAGTTATGTTCAAATCGCGTACTGGCGCACTTTGACCCGCGGCAGCAGCTAGTTCTGACGGCGGACGCGGCGCCCGGCGGGCTGGGAGCGGTGCTCGCCGTGCGCTACCCCGCGGGTGCCGAGCGCCAGATCAGTTACGCTTCGCGTGCTCCCACTAAAAGAAAGCGTGGCTATAGTCAAATTATGAAAGAAGCGACTGCCATTATTTATGGAATCAAAAAATTCCATCAATATCTTTATGGCCAGACCACAAGCCCCTCCTTTCTATTTTCTCCCCCGATAAAGGAGTTCCTTATATGTCTGAAGCGAGACTGCAACGTTATGCTTTATTTCTTGCTGCATATAATTATAAAATTGAGTTCATTAATAGTGAATCTAATGTAGCTGATTATTTGAGTCGGTTTCACATTGATTGTGATTCGTCGCAGGACACGACGGACGGGGATGGCGTCACCAGTTACGTTTACGCGCTAGCGGCGGCTGGCGCGCCAGCCGCCCGCTTCATTAGACGAGTTGCGGGCAGCCTTTCATAAAGATAAAGTTCTGTCACTTGTCATGCTATATGTGGCCAAATCGTGACCACGGAAAGTGTCATCAGAACTTTTTCCATATAATAGGTGCCAGCGTGAATTATGTGTTCATAGCAGAGTTCTCATGAGAGGTCACAGAATTGTAGTGCCTACTGTTTATAGGGCTGCTGTGCTACAAGAACTGCATGCTGCGCATTTAGAAGTAATTAAAATGAAAATGATTGCTAGAGAACGCTGCTGGTACCCGGGTATCGACAGTGACATAGAAAACATGGCTTCTAACTGTGGTCGTTGCATATCCTTGCGAGCGTCTCCTGCGAAAGCGCGCTTGGAGCCGTGGGGGTGGCCCGACTCTGTTATCGAAAGAATCCATTTAGATTATCTCGGCCCAATTCATGGAAAGATGTTTCTTGTACTAGTCGATGCACATAGTAAATGGATCGAATGCGAATTAATGTAATTTTTTTATCAAAAGAGCTTTTTTTTTTTTTTTATAGGATAGGGTGACAAACGAGCACACAGTCCACCTGATGGTAAGTGGTTGCTGTGGCCCATAGACATCTACATCTATCTTCAATAAAGAATCAAAATGCAGATGCGTTGTCACCCGTGACGACTAAGATGGAATGCCTCTTTTCCAGTAAAAAGGGTCTCCGGTTCTCTACACTCACCATACGAAACACAGCAGTGTTAAGCTGCTATTTTACGCTGGTATTCTGTGAGAGCGTGGTCCTTCCCTGGTCGAGCCGACCCATTCGTACTACAACTATACTACTAATATAGCTGCAGCATGGCTCTACCACGTATAAATTAAAATTGTCAATAAATTAAAAAATATATATTTCACGTTTTGATATTCCCAATAAAATATTCACAGATAATGCTAAAACCTTTGTTTCGTCTGAATTTTCTAAGTACTTTACTGTTAATGGCATAACTCACATTTTATCTCCTGCGTACTCGCCACAGGTAATGGACTCGCCGAGAATGCAGTGAAGACTTGTAAGCGGTTTATTGTTAATGCTATCAAGGACTGTGGTTTTAAAGATTTCGCTAACCACTTAGATAATTATTTGTTTCACTATCGGAATACAGCGCATTATACGACAGGAGTATCACCTGCATCGCTCATTTTCGGTCGGAATTTACGTTATAAACTCGATTTAATCGCTGTTAAGTGCTCAAATTCAGATCGAAAACCTGTAATACATAACAATGATCAAAATCGTCAAAAATTATGTTTTGGTGGTAAAATTAAAGCATTTTCAATTGGGGAGAAAGTTTGGCTAAGAGACTATCGAGCCAATCCAAAAAGACCAACATGGATCCTTGGCCAAATCGTTGCACGTTTAGGTGACGTTCTATATGGTGTGGCTATACAGAGATCCGATATCATTTGGAGGCGTCACGCGAATCAGTTAGTGTCAGCCAAATCATATAACAGTAGCCGTGGTAAAGCGGCATGGACGTTTGAGGACATGGACGTTGGGAGCACGGCAGATCCCAATGCCGCCTCTCATGACACACTGGCATCGTTACCTCTCAATAGCTCAGGCAGTGCGTTAGCCGCACTGGGACCTTTATAATATTTATACTTACTAAATCTAATGTAAACATTTGTTTTGTTTATGATTATTATTTTGTGTATTCATAATAAACGTGGTGGAGAGGTATAGGTGTTAACGTCAAGTGATTAATGTTAAATCATATATTATACATAAAAAAATGTACTCGTACGTATTGTAATATAGTCGTTTTGATTTATTTTATACTAAATTGAGTAAGCGCAACATGTCCATCAATTATACATATAACATAGTTGTTTGCTTCTCAAAAAATGTGGTACTTCTTAATCATGAATTATACTACTTAAGGATTTGTTGTAACTGTTTATATATTGTATATTACGTTGTAATCTAAGTGTGGAGGATGTAGTATATCATTTCGGTGGATAATAATAACGTCTTTGACTACTACCCAGTATTGAGTGAATTAGTGAATAAATGGACGATACGGTTTCGGTGTGTTTAAATAAAATTCCCTACCCATATTCCTTGAATGGCAAGGACATTACAATAACTTTGAAGCGTCTTTGTGTCATTATGTTGATTCACGTTTGAAGTAGATTCCTATGCTTAGTTTGAGTCCTATTGTTATACCTTGAATTGAATGTAGCCTGTTCTAAACTGACATATGTCAAATTTGCGTTAGTTGCAAATGTTTCATTTAAACACTATAAAATTCAAAGAATTATTTATTGAACATAAGCATAAACTCTCATACCTGTCATCTAGAGGGGTAGGCTAAAACTGGACTTCAATTTCACATGATCCTACAAACCTACTCTTTCGCTTTTTTTCTCATCCATATATCAACGAATTTATGATCGTCATCAACTTTGTTCTTTTCTTTGTTCTTAAAAAACGTTACATCTACACTATGAATTTCGTATCGTGTTTCATAGGGGCAGTGTACATACATAAATTTGACAAAGACAGACATCCAGACCCGAAACAGCTATTTGTAGGCCATAAAAATACTTGTTTCTTGCGAGCTTCGAAACCGCGCACTGTGCCACGGAGCCGTCGTTTTCTAAAGTTCATTATTAACTTAATTCTTATAGACTGTAACAGTTGACTGCTGGTGATAGCGTATCCTAACTTAAGAGCCTTTCTCATAATCATTGGTTACAATTTTAATTACATGGTAGCTACGCTGCAGCGAAATTATGGTTGCAGCACGAATGGGTCGGCTCGACTGTGGCAGGACGACGCTCTTACAAAATACAGTAGCAGCTTAATGCCGTTGTGTTTCGAAGAGTGAGTAATAGGCAAAGAGATTTAAATATATATATCTAGGAACTACATCAGGATAGCTTTAAATGTTGAAAATAGTAAAAGTGTGAAAGCGGATGTTCAACTTGCTGTCTTGCTTACGCAATTAATCATTATCAATAATAAGACAGCGTAACGCACTATACATTCAGTATAGAGCAATTACAGTTCGACCATACCGTAATATGTCTCCTTCACAATTACACACTGGAGTAACGTGAAGGACATAATTACATGATAACACCAAAGTATGCCAACCAACAGCAACACTACACAACTCAGTGTAACGCGGAGCAGCCTCTCAGCAACACCATCTTCCTTGCCTGCACCAGAAGAATTAATACAACGAACAGAACCAGTACACTGTCTTATCTAGAATCTCAGCACTCGTAGCATGACTTTACTCGTAAAATGACTCAAGCGGAATCTCTCGCGCACGGCGCCTACAGTGAACTTTATACTGCACAAACGAGTGGGGCCTCTAACGCTGCATATTTGTTAGGAAAACATTTCAGCTATTCCACAGTAGGTGACGCTAATAAATATACGGTAAAAACCCGTTTTAGGTATGTTACGGTTTCGACATCAAAGTATCGATAATGTTGTTGAAGGTTACTAAGTTTGAAATGCTTTACGATTTAATAATAGGGAATATGCATGATTGTTTTATTGTATAAATATATTTATTATGTCTCCCATCACACTAACAAAATTATATAAACTTTTTACTTTATTTTAGCAGCAGTCACATTGGTGGCATCTTGAATGACGTCACTCGGTCCATTAGACACTATATGACGATAATAATAGCATATAATTGGTAAATAAGGCACATCGAGAAACGTCAAATTCAATAAGAGAGCGCCTCTATGTTTTGAAATTCATTCTTTTACAAAAATACACGTTAAGCCTAACATATTTTAGGAAAAGTACTAAACTTAAAATTCGTTACTTGCACCTGCAGTCGCGCCTGGTTTACAGCTTTAACAAGCAATTTTAGACTAATTAGCTTATTTACTAACTCTGATTTAATAATTCCGGCGGCAGCCAGGGCACGTTGTAACTCAGAAGTTGTATTAGGAGGTTACGATTTAATTAGCGAACAGTGCGCTGTTTATTTTGGAAATCTACTCGTATATTATTTTTTGCTTTGTCCATAAACTTTTCGTTTTTTTTTATAGAATAAAGATGATCCATGATACTGTGGCCCACAAGATCTACATCTATCTTCGATCAAGAATGCGCTGTCACCCTTGAGGACGAAGATGGAATGCCTCGGACCCAGTAAAAAGGGTCTCCGATTCTCTACACTCACCATACGAAACACAACAATTTTAAGCTGCTATTTTACACTGGCATTCTGTGAGAGCAGTGGTCCTTTCCCGGTCGAGCCGACCCATTCGTGCTACAAACATATTATAGCTGCAGCGTAGCTCTACACGTATGTCCTTTATTACATAATTAGAGTGACACTTGTTCTTCTTCATCACCTAATAAAAGTCCACTGTTGGACATGGGTATCTCGAAAGTTTTCTAGATGCTTGGCGGTCTACTACTATGCCATTTACTAAGAGTTTTCTTCCTCGCGCGACTTCTTTGTCGAATTGTTTACCACCGGCAATTTTTACGATACGACTGAGGGACCTTCAAGAAACGAGATTACTCCTTTTTAAAACACCGAAAACGCACCTGCAATTCCTCTGGTGTTGTAGTTGTTAATGGGCGGCGGTGGACACTCATAATCAGATGAACCGCAAGCTCATTTGCTCCCTCTGCTATTTAAAAGTAGGACCTTAATTGCCACGCTTTGCAGACGGACTACTAGACTTATTAGACGTGGTAGAGCCTCGCATGGTGGTTGTAGCACGAATGGGTTATCAATATTTAAAACTATGACTAACAACTTTATTGTTGTTAGCAGGGATATAACTTGTAACTTGTTTAAGCCGTTTTATGATAAACTAATACAACAGATACGTGGTAGAGCCACCCTGCTGCCATATAATGGTTATAGCACGAATGGTTCGGCTCGACCAGAGAAGGACCATTATAGTATGCTAAGGGTTGCAAACGATACATCGATTTCTTCAAACATCGATATATCGTTCATTATTAACTTAATTCTTATAGACTGCAACAGTTGACTGCTGGTGAAAGCGTATACTAACTTAAGAGCCTTTCTCATAATCATTAGTTACAATTTTAAGTACGTGGTAGCTACGCTGCAGCAAAATTATGGTTGCAGCACGAATGGGTCGGCTCGACTGTGGCAGGACCACGCTCTTACAGAATACAGTAGCAGCTTAATGCCGTTGTGTTTCGAATAGTGAGTAATAGGCAAAGAGATTTAAATATATATCTGGGAACTACATCAGGATAGCTTTAAATGTTGAAAATAGTAAAAGTTTGAGAACGGGTGTTGAACTTGTTGTCTTGCTTACGCAATTAATCATTATCAGTGATAAGACAGCGTAACGCACTATAGATTCAGAATAGAGCAATTACAGTTCGATTATACCGTAATATGTTCCCGTCACAATTACACACTGGTGTAACGTGAAGAACATAATTACATGATAACACCAAAGTATGCAAACCAACAGCAATATTACACATCTCAGTGTAACGCAGAGCAGCCTCTCAGCAACACCATCTTCCTTGCCTGCACCAGAAGAATTACTACAACGAACAGAACCACGATACTGTCTTATCTAGAATCTTAGCACGCGTAGCATGACTTCACTCGTAGAATGACTCAAGCGGAATCTCTCGCGCACGGCGCCTACAGTGAACTTTATACTGCACAAACGAGTGGGGCCTCTAACGCTGCATATTTGTTAGGAAAACAGTTCAGCTATTCACAGTAGGTGACGATAATAAATATACGGTAAAAACCCGTTTTAGGTATGTTACGGTTTCGACATCAACGTATCCATAATGTTGTTGAAGGTTACTAAGTTTGAAATGCTTTACGATATAATAATAGGAATATACGTGATTGTTTTATTGTATAAGTATATTTATTATGACTCCATTACACCAACAAAATCATATAAACTTTTACTTTATTTTAGTGTCATAAAATAAAATATTTAATTTCAATAACTAAGAATCTATTCAAACAGCAGTCACATTGTTGGCATCTTGGATGACGTCACTCGGTCTATTAGACGCTATAATAATAGCATATGATTGGTCGGTCGGCGTCGAAGGCACATCGAGAAACGTCAAATTCAATAAGAGAGCGCCTCCATGTTTTGAAATTCATTCCTTTACAAAAATACACGTTAAACCTATCATATTTTAGGAAAAGCACTGAACTTAAAATTCGTTACACGATAAATCATATATGCGCGTTTACCGCTAAAAGAACCCCTTTGTCGTATCTCCTTAATTTCAGCCTCTTTCTCCTTGTTGCCGCAGCCAGTATCGGAATTTTGGCGTCGACATATCGAATGACCTGCAATGTCGTGGTCACTTGGTAGAAAGCTAAATTGATTTCTAAAAAGCTTGGCGTACTCAGTAGAGCGGGACAGTGTTTCATGCCGGCACATAGTTTGCAACTTTACAAGGCGCCGGTTCGGCCTTAAATGGAATACTATTCTCATCTCTAGGCCGGGGCTCACCAGTGCGAGCTCCTTTCAATTGACAGCATAGAGTGCAGAGCGGCTTGATCGTTGACGACCGAGTTCTCTTTGATTGACTCGATTCACTGGCGCTGCGTAGAGATGTTGCATCCTTTGCATTTTCTATCGTATTTTCCACGGGAGTGGTCTGAGGAATTGTTCGGATTAATTTCAGCCACCAAATTTCACCAACATACGTCGCGACAAAACTTACGCTACCATCCACATAATTAGGATGCTTGGAAGTCCACTACCGTGCGATTTATTAGCAGTTTTCTTCATCGCACGAATACCTTTTGGAATTGTTTACCATCGGCGATTTTTACGGACCGATACGACTTAGGGATCTTCAAGAAACGAGCTTACTTCTTTTTAAAAGGCCGGCAACGCATCTGCAATTTTCCTGGTGTTGTAAAATTGAATAAAAATATTAAAAAAGAAGGCTATCTTGTTGTCTGGTTGTACTGGCTGACATACGAGTAGATGTTTCATTCTTTAATTTGATTTTGCTTTTTGACTAGTATAGGCCGACATTGCATTATTTATTGTAATTTTTTACTTTAACACCTTATATATTCACTATAAGTATTTCACACAAATATTTTATATGTGAAATCGATAAATCTTGACGAGAGCTGACGATTAGAACTCAAACGAACATCGTAGATGACGCAACGAAACGACCGCAAAATGGCGGCACTCCCCCCTCCGCCGCGCACGATGTGTCACATTTCTCACTAAACGTAACGAATTCTATTAATACTTTAGCTATCGAGTGGTGTAATTAATTTTTTTTTGTGAACAATAGATATGGAGATGCAACACCAAACTGTGTCCCCCGATTTTGTTATCATCAGTTTTCCGACGTGCCTCCCACTATGGAAGCAAATTTAAAGACGTATTCACGTCAATTCTGCCTAGTACTGCGTCTTGGTCAGTACCACCCTATTCGTGCCTATCCTATTTCGTGTGTATCCTATTTCTGCCGCCAAGCAAAGTGCGTGCATTGCTGAAAATTTTATGCTGTGCGCTATTTCATCTTAGTCCTCGGAGTGTAAATCCATTTGTCTTCTTCATTCTTTAAAGTTAGTTGAAGGTGTCCATTGCGTATAGTTACATCCAGATGGGCTGTAATTTCGTTTGTCACTTCAGTTTTATTTAAAAATGCGTCGATCATTAATTCCCAACACACCCATGGTTGACTGGTAGAGAAGATCAATAGTTACTAAATACACTTTTTGAATTTTTTATTCGATGAGGTTCCCAATAAAAGATAAATAAATGAAAAGGTAATACAGCCATATAGCTCGAAGAACTGACATCCGATGGGGAAGAAAAAATCTAGAGTGGCAACCTCGTACTGGCGAGCGTAGTGTATGGTGACCCCCCACTAGATGGAGTAACGACTTGATGAAACACGTAAACAATCCATTTGATACAGGTGGCTCAGGACTGTACTTTGTGACAATTTATAGGGGAAGCCTATGTTTAGCAGTAGACTTGTGGTAGGCTGTAGTAGCAGTAGTAGGAAATAAATAAAAATGCACTAAATTTTAATTTGATTTTTGGGAACTTAATGGTTGAATAAAATAATGATTTCTTATATTTACGCGAACACTACACACTTAAATAAAACTAGTTTTACGGATTTAATCGCGTATATTAACTTATTTTATATTCCCAAATATATTTAATTTTTAATCTGGAGGTAACCGTGGTTAACTATGACATTAGGACGTCAAATACCTTAGTCCCCCCCGTGACCATGGGTGCTGTAAAGTACTCGAAACGTCGGGAATATAAAATAAGTTAATATACGCGATAAAATCCGTAAAAATAGGTTGAATAAAATATTTTTACGGATTATGATTTTACTTATTTATATAATTCACGACGTTTTAGTTGCTTTGCAGCACCCATGGTCCACCATCGATACACGTGATTAAATCCGTAAAATAGTTTTATTCAATGTGTACTGTTCGCGTAAATATAAGAAATCATTACATAATATAATCGTTTTACAGCTATTTAAAATTATATCCATTCCTTTCTATAAACTGTTTTAAATCATTGCACCTGCAGTCGCGTCTGGTTTTACAGCTTTAACAAGCAATTTTAGACTAATTAGCGTATTTACTAACTCTGATTTAATAATTCCGGCGGCAGCCCGCGGGGCACGTTGTAACTCAGAAGTTGTATTAGGAGGTTACGATTTAATTAGCGAACAGTGCGCTGTTTATTTTGGAAATCTACTCGTATATTATTTTTTTGCTTTGTCCATAAACTTTTCGTTTTTTTTTATAGAATAAAGGTGATCCGTGATACTGTGGCCCACAACATCTACATCTATCTTCGATCAAGAATGCGCTGTCACCCTTGAGGACTAAGATGGAATGCCTCGGACCCAGTAAAAAGGGTCTTCGGTTCTCTACACTCACCATACGAAACACAACAATATTAAGCTGCTATTTTACACTGGCATTCTGTGAGAGCAGTGGTCCTTTCCCGGTCAAGCTGACCCATTCGTGCTACAAACATATTATAGCTGCAGCGTAGCTCTACATGTATGTCCTTTATTATATAATTAGAGTGACACTTGTTCTTCTTCATCACCTAATAAAAGTCCATTGCTGGACATGGGTATCTCGTAAGCTTTTTAGATGCTTAGCGGTCTACTACTATGCAATTTACTAAGAGTTTTCTTCCTCGCGCGACATCTTTGTGGAATTGTTTACCACCGGCAATTTTTCCGGACCGATACGACTGAGGGACCTTCAAGAAACGGGATTACTCCTTTTTAAAACACCGAAAATGCACCTGCAATTCCTCCGGTGTTGTAGTTGTTAATGGGCGGCGGTCGACACTCATAATCAGATGAACCGCAAGCTCATTTGCTCCCTCTGCTATTTAAAAGTAGGGCCTTAATTGCCACGCTTTGCAGACGGACTACTAGACTTATTAGACGTGGTAGAGCCTCGCATGGTTGTAGCACGAATGAGTTATCAATTCTTAAAACTATGACTAACAACTTTATTGGTGTTAGCAGGGATATAACTTGTAACTTGTTTAAGCCGTTTTATGATAAACAAATACAACAGATACGTGGTAGAGCCACGCTGCTGCCATATTATGGTTGTAGCACGAATGGTTCGGCTCGACCAGGGAAGGACCATTATAGTATGCTAAGGGTTGCAAACGATACATCGATATATCGTTCATAAACATCGATATTTTAACATGTATGTTGAAACCCAAAACATCGATAATCACATCGTTCTTCATGAGCGATGTTTTATTAACGATGTTTTGGCTTGCCGTCAAAAGATAGAGCCACGAGCTTTCTAAATAACGAACTATTCGAAAGTATAAAATTCCGTATGTTAAAAATAGCGAACGATGATTATTACAAAAACTTTTAAAGTTAGAAGGTTTATTAAGTGGAAATAACACAATCCCGAATATTTTAATTACGAATCAACAAATAGACGAATGGTCTTTCACCCAAAAATAAAAATACTCGAATTTTAGAAATGCAATTATCTTCAATCTGTAATTTCATTTATGATGTCGAATTGTCTTTAATTTTTATTGTGATAATTAATTAACATAAGTTTAAAAATATTGAAAATGGATTGAAATTGCTTTATTCATTTTTTATTAATAATTATTTTGTTTATCATACTTCTTTGTTTCTTTTCTTTTCAAATTATTATTTATTTGATATTTATATTATAAATATGTTTAAATGGTGATAAACGTCTGAAAAAATCGATATATCGTTCATAAACTTGGATATATTTAAAAAGGATAGGTACTTCACTTTTGAAGATGTTCTAATGTCGATGTTTTTTATGAGCGATGTTGCATCCCTAAGTATGCTATCGCAAAATAGCTGCTTAAATGCTGCTGTGTTTTGGTATGATGACTGTAGAGAATGGAAGAACCTTTTTACTAGAAGTAAGGTATTATAGATCAAAATACGTAAAGGAGTAAAACAAGGCGATCGTCTTTCACCTAAACTTTTATAGCAGTACTACACATAGACTTAGAATATACTGGCGTATAGACCGACATAGTGTGCAAGGGATAAGAAAATTCCTTAAGGCAAAAATGCAAGATAGAAAAGGATACCAAATCTCATGACTCTGTAACCGATTTTGAATGACAGGTCAGTACAAGTCGGCACGCAAGAAATAAGCTCCGAGATATTTTGTAATTTTTAGAGTGTAAGGCGGGTGACACACTGGAGAAACGAATTTCGTGAAATTCGTTTCAAGAAACATGCAACTCGTTTCAATATCGAATAACCCATGTACTTATATGAAACGATGCACACTGGCGTTTCGGAAACAGGATACCAGAAAGTGTTTCGTCAACAAGTTGCGCGAAATGCAACGTGTTCTGTTTGTTGTTACTTGTTTCTTGAAATTCTTTAGTTGCGTAGTATTTGCCGTGCGATAAGGACGGTATATTAATAAAATTTATATTCTCCTTCGGATTTAGTAATCAAAATGCCAAAAGAAAAAAACGATTTTGATATTAAACTTGTGAAAATTGTCGAACAGCACCCTTGTTTATATAATTATCAGTTACCGGAATATAGTAAACGGGACTCTGTGGCTATGGCATGGGAAAAAGTGGCCCAGGAAATGAATGAATCAGGTAAAAAAAAAATTAAAAATCTTATTACACGTTTAATAATCTAATTATTAGTAAAGCTTTTTATTCATACAATATAATTGTTTTGCCACGGTAATGTGTAAGTATCAAAAAAATAGTCAGACAAATAATCTCTTATCCCAGAAGCTGTTGTCAAACTCTCTCTTCATCTTCCTCGTTTGCTCTTACAATTATCCGATTTTCTTGATATTCTGTGAAATCTGATGACTCTTGAATATGTCCCTCTGTTTTACGGATATAATTGTGTAAAATACAAGCTGATTTTATAATTGATATCACAGTATTCTCGGAACAAACCATCGGACCTTCGAAAACCTTAAACTTGAAACTAACATTCCAAAAGTACACTCGACAGATTTTCGAGCTCTGCTTAGTCTATAGTTAAAAATGCGCTTTTTATTTGTCAAAACTCTTTTGGGGTAAGGTCGCATGAGATACTTGCTTAAAGGAAATGCTTCATCGCCACACAAAAAATACGGAATATTTGGTCCATCTTCATCTTGTGGTAATTGTTCAGCTGGAGGTAACCGCAGCCCTCCTCTCTCTAGCCAACGGCCTAATCGGGATGTCCGAAAAACGCCACCATCGCTATTACGCCCTAGGTCACCAACATCTATTGTAGTAAAATAACCATCGGCATCTGCACATGCCATAAGCTGGACTGAAAAATAACCTTTGTAATTTATATTCCTGGAGCCTGTGTTAGTAAATTTGTGGACACGAAAGTGCTTTCCATCTACTGATCCCACGCAATGAGGGAAATTCCAAAGCAAGTTGTAGCGATCGGCTATTCTTTTCCAATCATTTTCTGTAGGTATAGGCATATACAAAGGTTGAAGGGCGGTCCATATCGCCTCACAGGTATTCGCTATTATTTTTCCAATCGTTGAAGCACCTCTCATAAAAGTAAACCCTAGTTGCTTAAAATTTACACCAGTTGCCAAGTATCTATAAAAAAATTTTTGTTAATTATACTGTCCTGAAAACACTTGTTTTTATTTGTATTTTGTTGCAGTTCAAGAATGCAAAGATACATGGCGGACATTACGCACAATGTTTACAAGATCCATCAAATTACCCCCTAGTGGAAGTGGAGCTAAGAAGTTATCTCAGAAAACTAAAGAAATGATAAAAGAAATGAATTTTATAAGGCCTTACGTCAAAACTAGTCAAGATTTACCAAGTAATCTGCCACTACTTCCATCTCCTGAAAGTCAAGATCCCAATTCTAGTGAAAATATAAGAGATGTTGAAGATATCGACCCGGACGGGCAATCGCACTATCCTCGCAACGAAAACGAGGATGTGATTGAACAACCTGCTAACGTTGCCACTCCACAGCTGAAAAGGTCAAAACAGGTAGAATCACTAACCACCAAGAAAAGGAAACTTCAACCTGACAAAGATTGCGAAGTTGACTCTTACGTTATGGACTATCTTAGACAAAAACAAGGGAATTCCGATAACCCAAAACGACTATTTTTGTTGAGCTTATTACCGGATCTGGAACAGATGGATAATCACCAAATGAGACAGTTTAGATGCAAAGTCAGTCAACTTTGCATCTAAACTGAATGAATTTAACTGATGAAATTTTAACAACTCGTACTGTAGTTACACCAAGCTCTTGGCAAACTATAAACAGTCCTCAAGGTACTCTGGCTTTAAATCAGTTATCCAGACAACCTGCTAATGTTCAGAATTGGCTACGTAGTGCCACCGGGCATTCACAAAATGGTCAGGAGAACACAGAATATGACCCATCAGAATCCAGATAACCTGCTGATGTTCAGGATTGGCCCCGTAGTGCCACCGGGCCTTCACAAAATGGTCAAGAGAACCCAGAATATAACCCATCACAATGGTTCAAACGGACCAACAATTAGCAGTTCGCAAAAATATAAAACAGCATACCTACCATGTTACATAACATTTATTATACGGCCTACCTACCATGCTTAACATTAATAATAATTATATTAGTTAGTTTTTTATGAGTTGTTAGTATTATCTGAATTAAAATTATATGCTTACCTTAGTGTGATTAGCAGTCTTTCTTCTGGCGGAATAGGCATTCTCCAATGAGTTTCCTTTTCTCAATTAACGGCCTAATCAGTGCTAAAAGGCGATAAAATTTTTCCTGGTTCATTCTATAAAACTGTTGAAATTTATCCGGTGTGGTCGGAGTTCTTTCCCAATGGCGGTCGCGCTATGTTGCACGTTTCTTTGATTACTAGGATGTACCCAAAATCGTCTTCTTTTAATTACTCTATTTCGGCGTCTGCGGTTCACCCACCATAATAATACTACATCTTCTTCGTCGAAAGGCATGTTTGCAACTAGTTATTTTAATGAAAATAGTTTCTTATATGTGCACTAAACGAGAAACTAGTTTCATGTAAACATGTTCACAAACAAGTTTCACGCAATCAGTTTCTTTAGTGTGTCACCTGACTAATAGTGGTTATTTATAGTAAGTAACTTTTTACAAAATGGTTACTTGTTCTCTGAGTGACTGGTGTTAATAATAGAAATAATCCTGATAATTGCACATTTCACAGGTAACTACTCAAGATGTCGTCAATGTTATGACACATTTATTTTTGTTAAAATTTATGTTATATACTGTTTAAAATGTAGAATATATTCAATTATTTTGTTAATTTTGATATTTTGCAAGGAAAAAAGTCATGCTGTTGATAATTTGCATGAATTTGGTAAATACATTTTTATACAAAATACTAGCTGTTACCTGCGGCTTCGCCCGCATGGTCACTGGGAAATGAACTATCCATTGCTTTTTGAATTGAAAGAAAACTGAGTTTTATAGATTTGTCTGAGATGCAGCCATTAAAAGGAAACTGAGCAAAATTGATTCGTCAGCCTATTTAAATGTTTTGAAACGCAGCGTATAGGAAAGCATGAAAATAGCCTGTTTATTCCAAATGGAAATGGGATATTTTTTAATTAAAGGAAACTGAGCATAATTATCCGTCAGGGATGCAGACTTTTGAAAAGAAACTGAGCTAAATTGATTCGTCAGAGATGCAGTTTTCTGAATTGAAAGGAAACTGAGCCAAATAAAAGATCCGTCAGAGATGCAGCCTTTTGAGTTGAAAGGAAACTGAGCTTAATAGGTCCGTCAGAGGTGCAGCATTTGAAATTGAAAAGAAACTGAGCTAAATAGGAAATTTTGAATTGAAAGGGAAGATCTGTGGGAATTCTGATTAATTGATTGTGGGAATTTTGGAAAAAAAACTAACTGAACACTATTTTAAGACGCTACTGTACACAATGTTATATGTTTTTCCATTCGGGGAAAGAATGTGGAGATTCTGGGCATTTGACACACGCGAACATGCTACATACAGCTGACCATGAGAGAAGCACGGTTTTTCTAAGTTGACCCCCGCTACCTGTAACGTTTGCCCTTGCGCTTTATTGATTGTCATTGCAAAACTGAGCTTAATAGGAACTGCAACCTTTTGAATTGAAAAGGAAGATCTGTGGGAATTATAGGATCCGTGGTATAATAACATTTTCACCTTTTCCTACGCCTGTCAAAATTGTAGCACCGATTATGTTCCTGTCCAAGATGTGTCACACGCAGCCTTGTCCCGTTACATAACAATACCAATTCAAGACACAACACGAATCCGAAAACGATAGCCAAAAAATCGAATCAAATTAAACCAAATCACAAAACAAATCGCAGAAAACCGAAATCGAAAGCAGTAGTCAATATAAATATAACCAACGAAAAAAGAAGTAAGTGTATAGGTAGCGTATACACTATCTATACTATTAATATTCCTTTGAAATATTGTTAAACAACCTAAAACAACGAAATACAAGTCACGATTCTAAATAAACAAAATCCAAAATCAAAGCCAGAGTCTAAATATGTATAAAGGAATACCAACCAAATCAACAAAACCGATCCAAGAAAATACACAAATCCGAAAATGAAAGCCAATATAAATCTATTCAACCTTAACCAAATCACAAAGCAAATAACAAACAACCGAAATCGAAAGCAGGTAGTCGAATAAACTACGAAATAGAAACAATTTAAGCGTATAGGTACCGTATGCACTATAAGTTGACGCGCGGCTCAACGGCGGGAGTTAAGTACATGTCAGAAACATTTCGTTACCGCGTTTTAAAACCTAGTAACGACATCTAGCGGAATCAATTTAAACTATGTATACGTTAGTTAATAAGAACTCTCAAAAATATTTTTCTTATAATTTTGCACAATTTTTAAAAAGAAAGTCATGGATTGCTGCATACTTCCTGTCTCACATATGGCTGCCAAACATGGATTTCAATAGACAAACAAGGAATAAAATACTAACATGTCGACGTGCAATGGAAAGAAGTATCCTAAACCTAAAACTAAAAAATAAATGCAAAAACAATGACATTCGCAAGGAAACTAGAGTGATAGACGCATCACATTACGCTCAAAAACTGAAGTGGAAATGGGCAAATCATGTAGCACGATCTACTGATAAAAAATAGTCTAAATGGACGACCATGTGGACAGGACCAACAGGCAAATGCAAACAAGGAATACCGAAAGAAAGATGGGTCGATGAGATTGAAAAGACACCTGTAAAAAATTGGCTAACAATAGCTCAGAACCGAAAAGAGTGGGAAAAGATGGAGGAGGCCTTTACCCAAAGAGGGGTCCTTAATTGAAATTTATATATTTTTTTATTTTCTAAGCGTACATATAATTGTTGTTTGTAATTATTTTCTATTAAGGAATAAAGAGGCTTTATTATTATTATTATTATTATAAGGTATTTTTATATCTTAATCCTCAGGGGTGATAACCCATCTACATTTTGATACTTAATCGAGGATAGATGTATGTGTCTTTGAGCCACAGCATTCACTTACCATCAAGTTAACAGTGTGCTCGGTAGTTACCCATATCCTATAAAAAAGACGTCTCGCACCTTTGACCCTGCTCCCCGTCGCTGGTCTGGATAATTAACATCTTTTGAAATCGAAAAAGTTACAGCCGCATCTATAGGTAGTAATAAGATTTTTCTGTCATTTCTTATAGCCGCCTCTTGAGATATCCACGGGACGAAGTGGAGTGGTGGATAAGCTTACACCGGCAAACAACAAAGAGTGAAGCTATTAAATTTTGTAGAAATTATTCCATCCTTTTTGGGGTTTTTGAAGTTTGTTAGACCCTTTAGTAGGCTAAATAATAACGCAAGCTTAACGCAACAAAAGATATAGTTACATTTAAAAGTAAAAACCTACTTTTGTGTATTAAATTAAACTAATTTTGTCGATTTTATCGCGTTTAATTTTAACTTTTTAATTCCCGACGTTTAGGGTACTTTACAGCACCCATGTTCGCGGGATGACTGAGGTGTTTGAAGTCCCGATATCTAGTTGTCTAGCAAACTAACTAGCCCGGCTAAATTCAAATTTTGAATATCATGATTAATGGTTCTGTAAAGCACCCGAAACGCCGGGAATTAAAAAGTTAAAATAAAATGCGATAAAATCAGCAAAATTATTTTCATCATAAAACCTTTTTTTTAGCTTTGCTTGATGTGCATTCAATCGAAAAACCCTCCGCAGTGCTAAAACTTTTTCTTTTTTTAAGTAAAAATAAACTAAAAATTAAAGGGGGCTCCCCTACTAGAAAGCTGTATTGCGATGGTACGGAACTCTTCATTCGCGAGTCCGACTCGCACTTCGCTGGTTATTTGTTTCATCGAGTTTTAAATCACACCAATTCTAAAGAAGTTTTCACTTCAAAAATAAAGTCAATTTGAGAACTTCCACCTGTTTGAAGTCAAAAGTTTTGAATTAAATATAAAGCAAGCTTTTGAAAAAAGATGAGTAATTTTTTCTGACTAAATTACAATGCAGTGCACTTTCATTACGGAGAACCTCGCAGCTCTACAAAACGTAAGAACAATCTGCCTTTTATAATTAAAAAATCGTTTTTTTTCCTTTCTGGTTAAATAAGTATGATTTTTTAATTGCATAATTTAAATCAATAGTAAAGTAACAGTTAATATTAGACGTCTCCGGGAACTCCAAATCTTGAGAGGATTTTGAACCAGGGAAGGATCTGTCTGGATGATCCAGTGCGTGTTTGACAGATTTCACGTCTTTTTTTATATAAAATTGATGTGACAAACGAACTTAAAGTCCACCTGATGGTAACAGGCTACTGCAGTCCATGGATAATAAAAACAAAAATGCTGCAGGTGCGTCGTCACCTCTGAGGGCTAAGATAGAATGCCAAATCACTGGCTGTAATAGAAATAAGTCTCTTTATCCACCTACTACCTAGTTAAAAAAGGTCCTGCCACTTAGTAGGATCACCTTAGGTATTACAATGCATCTGTATTTTATTACTTAATAGACAATAGATGTATGTATCTATCTGCCTCAGAAAATAATTGTATTGGCTCCTCTATACCTCTCGGCCCGAAACTATTATTTGCAGGCCATACAAATAATTGTTCCGAGCGAAATTCGAACCTGCGACCCTTAGCGCTGCTACTCATTGCTAAGCCACTGCGCCACGAAGCCGTTATTTTTTAACTTATTATAAACTTGAGCTTGACTACGGTTGTAAATAGTGATGAAGCCCTAGAATCTATGGACTGGATGGCACATAGAAAGAAAGAAACAAAGAAAATATTTATTTCGCCACATACTGACAAAACCGTAGGTATTGTACATAAACATTTTAAACATTATTAAATATTACTAAACGTTTCAGAATGTGACGAAAAATAGTCGTACTCAGACTTTGACGTGGCATACCACAGCCGCTGTTTTTCAGTGTGGTATGTTTCTTCTCTTTGAGTATCTTAATAAGGTTTAAAGAAATCATTTTTTTTATAGAATAAGGGTGATAAACGACCACACAGTCTACCTGATGGTAAGTGGTTGCTGTGGCCCATAAACATCTACATCTATCTTCGTTTGCGAATTTAAATGCAGATGCGTTGTCAGCCGTAAGGACTAAGATAGAATGCCTCGTTTCCAGTAAAAAGGGTCTCCGGTTCTCTACACTCACAATACGAAACACGAGAGAGAGAAACGTGAGCGTGGTCCTTCCCCGGTCGAGCCGACCCATTCGTGCTACAACTATACTATTAATATAGCTGCAGCATGGCTCTACCACGTAAAATCATCATCATTTCGTTATCATTACAGCCTTCACAAGTCCACTGCTGAACATAGGCCTCCCCCAAAGAATGCCACAAAGCCCGGTCCTGAGCCAAGTGCATCCATCAACTTCCTGCAAGACTTACCATCTCATCACTCTATCCACAAATAAATCCTAACAGTAAAAAGAAAAACAATAAACACGAGACTAGACAAGATTCTACATAACTTGTGTTCTAATTGTTAAGCTGAAAATCTAAACAACAATAAAAGGACAGCGATGGATGAAATACAATGCATAAAATGTTTAATAGTTATGGATACTTAAAAAAAACTACAAAGAAATAAAGTGTGTATTTTATTAGATCCTAACATGCTATGTATATATGATGAAATTCTTATACACCAATTAATATTTATAACTATATTAATGTGTGTGTGTGTGTGTGTGTGTGTGTGTGTGTGTGTGTGCGTTTGTGTGTGTGCGTGTGCGTTTGCGTGTGCGTATGCGTGTACATGTGCGTGTGCGTGTGCTTATGTGTGTGCGTATGCGTGTGCGTGTGCGCGTGCGTGAGGGTGTGCGTGTGTGTGTGCATGTGCGTGTAAATGTGCGTGTGGGTATGCGTGTGCGTGTGCGTGTGCGTGTGCATGTGTGTGTGCGTGTGCGTGTGCGTTGCGTGTGCGGGTGCATGTGAGTGTGCGTGTGTGTGTGCGTGTGCGTGTGCGGGTGTGTGCGTGTGCATGTGCGTGTGCGTGTGCGGGTGTGTGGTAGGACTCAGCTACCAGTGTCCTTTTCCTTGTGCGTCCATTACTATCTACTATGTTCCAATTTGAGGGGTATAGAAAGACAGAGCCAGTATATTTAAGGCTACGAAGATGGAATGTCTCACGCATTCCGTCTTAGTAACAGACGTGACAACGCATCAGTAGCCTTTTTTTTTGAAGTTGGCCGCAGGTGTCCATAGACTAGACTCTAGTGTATATAGGTAATTGGTCACTCTAGTCACTAGAGTGACCAATTACCATCAAGACATGCTTATCAATGTAATAGAATTAAATCAAAATTAGAGTTTAAATGAGATGTGGTAGGAACAACACTACCGACATACATTGATCATTAAATTTCATGATTTCAGTAAGATTACTGGGTCATAGTCGTAAATCTATTTTATTGCCTTCGGTTCATACGACTGCAAAGTTTCGTAATACTCAGACACCCGGAAGTGGATGAAAACTAAGTTCTAAATATAACATTCATAAGAATATATATTATACACATATAAAGATCAAACTTAAATTAAAAAGAAATAATTTTAGAAAACTTAATCAACACGCATTGATTATTAGCTGTGATGATTCTAGTGAGAATGAGAGGCATAAAGTTATTCTATTTTCATCGGTTCCTATTACGTCTGCATAATTTTGGAATATTCAGAAGCGCTGCAGCTATATTATAGTTTTACCTCGAATGGATCGGCTCGAACGGGGTAGGACCACACTCTTGCAGAATACCAGCGTAAAATAGCAGCTTAAGTTGTAGTGTTTCGTATGGTGACTGTAGAGAACTGGAGATTCTTTTTACTGGAAACGAGGTATTACATCTTATTTCTTAGAGATAACAACGCATCTGCATTTTAATTCATAATATAGGGTAAATGTAGATGCCACAGAATTCACTCGCCATCAGGTGGACTGTGTGCTCATTTGTCATACTTATTCTATAAAGAAGAGTGAGTGAAATCTAAATTAAACAAATTCCAATACATTCATACAGAATACACACATACCTACAAGTCGCGCCAACAAAAAGCGTGTTAAAAAGATGCCCACCGTATATTTAGCATCCATATGCGTATATTCTCAAGATAAAGACACTGAACTAAAATAAAAAGCCACTTTCCATATAAATAAAGTTTCCTCATGGTTCGGATCGCCTAATGTCTCTGAATGGACAAATCTGAAAACTTCATTGTGAATATTTCCGGATAAAAATTATGAAATGAGTAGTCTTTAATTATCATAAATTAAAATAATGTCCTATCCAGACAAAGCCGGGGCGGGTCGCTTGTATGTAATCAATGTCTTATGCTTTGATGACACTATTAAGAATACATGGTCGTATTGGTGAAATAATGATTTCTTATATTTACGCAAACACTACACATTGAATTAAACTAATTATACGGATTATATCGCGTTTAATCAACTTATTTTTTATTAATTCCCGACGTTTCGGGTGCTTTACAGCACCCATGGTCACGGGGGACTGAGGTGATTGACGTCCCGATGTCAGAGTTAATCCGGAGTATCTTCAGCTTTTTAATTATTAATTTTGGTCCGATCTACACAGAATGAACTAACTGTGTCTTGAAGTCTTGCAGTGGTATGCTTGGGTTTAGTTTTAATTTTATTAATTACAGGATCCCAAGCAGGTGGTAGTACCTAGCCTCCCTCTCTATTGAAATTAGGAAGTTTTTTAATTTCAATAGCCTCACGTATCATCCTTGGCAGGAATCGATGTTCTTTCGCGAGAATTTATGGTTTATCAAATCTAACGTAATGGCGGGGGCCGTCTAGGATATGATCACAAACTGCAGACTTCCCGGAACGTCGGTGCCTCACGTGAACACATCGGTGCCTCACGTGAACACATAGCTGACGAATAAAAAACGAATAAAAAATAAGTTGATTAAACGCGATATAATCCGTAAAATTAGTTTTATTCAACGTATTGGTGAAATTATTTTGGGCGTACACCATACGTCTGCTAAATTTCAAATTATTTAGATATCTAAAATGTGTTAAAGCTTAATTAAATTTTTTAATAAATTCATAACATACATAAATATGACAGAGGAAAACTGAAACTTAATTATACTAAAAAAACTGCGGTTGCCAAATCGGCTTCCAAGCGAAGCCAACTATTTCAAATATCCCCCTTTAAAGCAATCCATGGGGGAGGCCTGTGTATGTTCAGCAGTTGACTTTGATAGGCTATTATTGATGGATGGATTCATACGAGTACGAGTACATACCTATATGTAGGTCAAGCTTATAAAACAAGAACAGCTGGATCTTCACTGCAAAAAATTCTACGATCTGCTCTGAGCCGAATGCTTTATGCGACTTTCTTGACTCTGGAATTATTTGAACTATTTGCAATGAATAATGTATTGACTAAGAATAAAGTTTCAACAAAATTGTTGAAAGTCAAAATTAAGTTTTTGCCTATATATTCATTGAACTGAGACGAATATTGGAGCAATTAATTCGTTCAATGCGTGTTATTGTGCGTGTCCTTTACATGTTTTGAAATATTTATTCCTCAGATATTCAGGTTGCATCAATCCTTAAACCTTACGTTTTACTATTATAAATCATCTAGCACGTGGTAATCAGCACTTACCCCGTATCCAGTGGTTGCAACAATCATAATATAACTGCAGCGTTGCTCAACTAACAAAACCAAATACTAAGCTAATGGCTGCAATAAAACTTGATTAAATATAATAAGTTCAAGAGACTAGTACAATACCTGGCTGTGAGTCTTTCCTCGGAGGTGACAACCCATCTATAGCCTTGTTTGTTTGAAGTCAGCTGTAGATGTTGACTTTAAGTTCCTTTGTCATTTCAATTTAATATGATGATGAAATGAGTGCGTGAGTTTGTGCATCCCCAAACTAAGCTATCAATGGCCACAAATTTAACTTACCTTATTTAATAATACCTTACGTGATAGAGCCAGGCTGCAGGTGTTTATGGGTGTAGCACGAATGCGTCAGCTCAATCGAAGAAGGATCACGCTCTTACTAAATACCTCTTCTTAACAGCCAACTACCAGGGCTTTTAATATAAAAGTTGTAGCTATATTTTGAAGTTATACTTTTTGGGGCGTTTGAGAAAATGATGAGAGTGAATTTTACGATGCGCGCGCACACCGACACCTAAAACG
Source organism: Parnassius orleans (assembly GCA_029286625.1). Taxonomy (NCBI): domain Eukaryota; kingdom Metazoa; phylum Arthropoda; class Insecta; order Lepidoptera; family Papilionidae; genus Parnassius; species Parnassius orleans. Next base: position 75,407 of record JAGSMP010000635.1, on the reverse strand, counting down.
ACACAATGAAATTTTTACGATGCGCGCACACTGACACCTCAAAGCGACAACTTCAGTGGTAACTGTCTCAAGTTTTCGTAGGAACTGATAACTGTATTTAAGGTAGTTATTTTAGTTATTTTTGTTTTATTACGTTAAAGAAGTATAACTTCCTACGTGCGTACATAAGTACACACACACACGTTTTTTCTATTTGAATCGTTTATCGTCAGCCGTTTTAAATCTCAGTACATTGAGCAGCCGTGTGGGTGAGCGTAGAATCAACGCCATCGTAATAGTCTCGTTGCTCCCAATAATTATTCTTGCAAGGTCCTATACCCAGCAGTGGTATATAAAAGGCTTTGTGTAGTATTATCTGTCATTGTTTTTTTTAAATTATAAAATTGGAAAATTCATTTTTTTACATAAAAGATGCAAAGGAACATGCAGCTCACCTGATGAGAGGTGGTCACCCTCGCCCATGAACATCTGTAACACCAATGGGTTTGCAGGTAGGGTGTTGCTGCATTTTAGAAATTAGTACGCTCTTTTCTTGAAGGTTCCTTGGTAGTATCAGTCCGAAAATCACTGGCGATAGTAAATTCCACAATTTTGTTGTGTCTGGCAGAAAATTTTCGTGAAACAAACATTAGTAATCTGCCAATCATCGAAATAATGTAAATGGAAATAATAATCATATTTATATTATCATACTTTTTTTAAAGTAAAAGATGTAAGGATAAAATACAATAAATACGAAAAGCGAACTTAATTATGAGGTGACAATGCATCGGGGTTTTTGTTGTAAATTGGCTGAAAGTGTACCACTTTTATGTTTCATTTTGTCACTATAATGCTAATAAAATACAGAAAAATTTCAAGATACTATATCAAGCAGTTCGTATCTTGTGAGCTCAGTAATTATCTGGTCTCTTAAAATATTGCGCTCGCCTGTCTTTGGTCCATTTGGTACAACTACGATGTAATACTTAATACTGGAGTGAACACGCCAGTAATGGCTTAAAATCACGCAACTATCGATAGTTAAAATATAATATATAGTAAGGAGGTAGTTCAACGGAAAGTTATAAGAGTGGTAGAACCATGCTGCGGTTACATAGTTGTAGCACAAATGATTCGTCTTGACCGGGAAAGAGCCACAATCTCACAGAATACCAGCATAAAATAATAGCTTAATGCTGTTTTATTCCGTATTTTAAATATAGATAATCGGATACTCTTTTACCACATTTTAGACTCAGAGGTGATAACGTATCCACATTTAGATTCTTAATCAAGGAAATATAGGTGTATTTGGGCCACAGTATTCACTTACCGCCAGGTGGACTGTGTGCTCGTTTGTCTGACTGAATGAATTTCATTGTAGTATCTAAATTTATCTTGTTATTAGCCATTTTCAAAAGTAAAAATAACTTTAAGCGCAATTAACATAAAATTAAGTACAAAATGCACATAGTACTAGAGAACGAGTGGTGAGTGACGGCCGAGTACATGTCCATACGTGTCGAGCGGGACAGCGAGTCGCTGCGGGTGGAGAAATGAAGGGGCTGGTTCTCTCGTTACTTTGCTCGGCCGAGCACTCGGTCAAAATGTTCATATTTTGTACCGAGCGCTCGGCTGAGGCAATGTCTCGCTACTGTACTGTTTCGTGTAATAGGTCTATTATTAAAAGTCATTTAAGTTTTACCACTGGTTCGAAAAACCTCCTCCTGGGAAAAATCAGCAAGAAACCCATCGAGAATTTTTACACATTGACAATAAAATATTTTATACAATTAAGTACAAAACATCAAGAAACTGTATGGTAGCGATCACCTAATTCCAGGAGTTATTATTAATCATGTACTCTTTAGCAGTATAACAACCCATAATGAACAATTTTTCCTTAATAAAATTTTTAAATTTTTGAAAGATAAGTCCTGCATGTCGAATAATACCATCGACAGTAAGTTAAGGTGCGGCCTGTGTGTGGGCTTTGGCTACCCCAAAGTTGCAGACATTTATACAATTTATAAATTATTAGAACCAATCGAATAAACTTAACTTTAAACAACTTGCACCACACGGCAATAAATATATTAATACGACATTTTTCTATTTAGAATAAATTATTTATCCACCTTGGATGATACTGTATACCATTGATATAAAAAAAAGCCATATAAAACATCAATCTCTCAATGAAAATGAATCATCAGAATTAATCTAAACAGACTGTATCTCATACACAGCTTTTTAAATTTAGTAGAAGTTCATCTAAAATATCTATGTTATTAAATTAGTTGACATAGTTTTTTTGGATTGGATTTATGATGTTTACTAACTTGAAGGGTATTAGAGACACACAGGGCCAGGGACTGTTGTTTTAGCCACTTTCGGCATTTTTGTCAAATGGTAGATGGTATGGTCTCAAGTGTCATCGCTATTTAATTTATGCCAGAGCATAACTCTTAACACTAACCCTAAACAATAACAATATTTCTGTTTAAAACCAAGAGCAAGATCTATACAAATAAATAAAATTGAAATGTTTGTATATGATATAAGATAAAATAAGATACGATTTAAATTTATTAATGAATAACTTTTCATGTAATAATAATTTAAACTTGACATTTAATTGTTATAATTATAGTAATAGAATTAATTTAATACAGATAAATAATTTAAGTAAGATATTTTGACTAGATATAGGTATTACCCATAGAAATATAAAAAGAGGATAAGTGACAAGGGGCGTGTATGTGTCCGCGCGCTATAATCAAAATGCTCAAGTTCTATTCAAATGGCCGTCACCGCGAATTAGTGTGCTTTCGACCGTAATCGTGAAACAATATCAGAATGTCGTGTTGTTCAGTGGTGTCTTGTAAAACCGAAGCCAAAACAAAACTTTGTAAATCATGGAATCACTGACCATATGTAAGTACAAGTATTTTACTATATTGCATGCCTAGCGCAAAGCGCGCAGGTATGTTCTACTAGCGCCTAAAAATTAAGATTCCAACGTTTTCTCGCATGAAATCGTATCTAGCAATCATATTATACATATAAATGATATAAAAAGCACATTGTTAGAAAGATAAATGATTGTTAAACTTATTAATATTTTTTAAAATCGATTAATTGCTATTTTCATAAAAAGAAGTTCAGTATCTTATGGTGTGGATTTATCAAGTCCGCATGGCGCCGTAAACACGATAACTTTTGAAAATATCAATTGTTTAACTCAATCTATTTTTAATCTCTTCATCTATCATGTGGGAAGCTATGGAATGTAAATGGCAGTTTAATTTTTTTTGTTAAGTTATAATTAATTTTTTCGGCTCTAAAATGGCGAAATTTTGGTTTGATAGCCTTGTATTAATTTATTTTACTAATAGGCTGAATCCGCACCTGAGCCACAGCCACAGAGTACTTTATTCCGGCCTCAAATGCCGTCGTGAGTGGTTGCCTGTTACAGCAGTTCGTGCTGAAAATATCGATCGAAAAATAAATAGAAATACAAAATATTCCAAAACCATTTGATACATACTTGAACAAGGTAAGATATTATTATTATTTTTATAATCACAGATTTTATTACAATATTTATTTTGTTTATTTTGTTATATTTATTTTGTTTCGCTAAAAGCACGCAGGATTTATATATGAATAAATATAATTATACGTCTTGGACTTTATAGACCTGAGGGTGTGTCGGTATCTGCTACTGGAACTCCTCGATGACGAAAACTATATGTGCCGAGTTTGGCCTTGTTTTGTTAGTTATGATGAGATCTTACCTCTGGGCTTGATATCGTGACTTGAAAGTATATTTTGAGGACTGCCACTGAAGCTCATCGACGAGGGAACTAAATGTGCCGAGTTTGGGCTCGATTTTTAATTATGAATAGACCTTACCTCCGGACTTGACGGAGTGACTTGAAAGTGTACTTTGATGACTGCTACTGAAATTCCTCGACGAGGAGAACTAGATGTGCGAGTTTGTTAGTTTTTGTGTTATTTGACTGAATAAACTTTGCCTCTCACCTGGGCCATAGATAATATACTGTATAGTAAAGATGGTTAATATATATTTTAACTGTTGAAATAGACAGTTAAAAAAAATTTACTAATTTGTTAAATAAATTAAATTAACCATATTGAATAAAATTATCATATTCCAGTCCATTCAAAACAATCCACGACGTTACTGATTTATATTAGCCGTATTTGTTTATGACATCTAGCGTCTTCCTTACGTACCACCGTGAGAGTCGATCAATTTTAGTTCGATAAAATGACTTTACCAATTGAATGGATTAGATGGCGGTTTACAAAGCCATTTTCTTTATTCGAAAGAAAACATTCTTTAAAAAACTTCAATACAAACATGTATTCTTTTGATTTATTACATTAAAATTTAGGCTTCACATGTCTAAAAAATGAGGATTGTAACAAATATTTTTTATAAAATCAAACTTATATCCAATATTTTATGCTCAAATTGTGGTTGAAAATTATGATATTAAATAAATTGTTTGCCGTTAAATCCTTTGAAGTGTTATTTTTATTAAACTGTACGAAACGATATTTTTAACACACAGATGTAATAATTGGCTGAATTCATTAGTGGCTGATGTTAATTTTATGTACTTTGTTGTTACGCTCTTGGCTGATATTTTGGTTGGTATTTTTTTTTTTATAAATACTAGTAATGCTATTAAACATTACTAATATTTCCTTTAACCACTTCTGGTAAGCTTAAAATGCTTGTGTTAGAAGTGGTTCACGACAGTAGTCGAATGGCGGATTCGAACCTACGATCTTTCGAGTTCGCGGTCCGCGTCCTGCCATTAGGCTACTGACGCGTATTAATTTAAACGAAGCCCGTCAGTTTAATATTATTTTGTTTAGCTTAAATTTTCATCAAAATATTACAAGGGATTTATATAAAAAGTTGGAAAAAAATATTAGGGAAGTTAATTAAGATTTTTTATTTGGTTTTTTTATTATTTAGTGTACAAAAAATATAAGATTTTAGTTAAGAGTTTATTATTCACCTTTTATGATGCCGAGACCACAAAGTAGTTTTTTATATAGGGAAGACGAGACGTAATACAGCTGTGGGACCATTAATTTTGAAAAATGTGCCGGAGGCGAAAAAATGGCAATATGTAATTATTGTAAAAAGACTTTATCGTACAAATAATGTTTCTGAACATTAATAAAATATAAGGTTATAATAAGGTTATTAGTGAAAACTTGGGTGCTTTTAAACTAATTTAAAAAAAATCCGTATAATCATGTTATACGTAATTTTTTTTAATGCGCTTAGGGCATGCACAATTGAATTTACCAATAGTTTTTATCTTTGAAATCATGAAACACAACAAATCGTAAAATATTTCTTGCTCTTTGTGCGTTATTTTTGTTTTTAAATATGACAGCGACTGTACTATTTTGTAGTAAATACATTGCTCCTTACCCACTACTTATGTATGTCGCTAAGCGACTAAATAAGCAATGTAAATATCACAAAACGATACTTTATTTATGGAGATGCATCGCGTAGTACGGCCACTGTATCTTGCGCTGAGTTAGTGATGTGCTTGTGCAGATCCACTAACGTATGCTATCGACAAAAATGTCGATTGGCGAATTGCTATTATATTTTATTTTTCAATTTTTCAATTTGTCAACCGCTTCAACCCGGTGGGAAGACTGATAATGGTATTTAATTATAATAGAATTAGGTTAATCATCAGTGGAGTGTTTTGGGTTAAATTATAGTATATTATGCCTTATCTTCGTGCTAATTCAATACTTTTATGTTTTCAAAAGCTTCGAATGCATTATTATACCTAATTGGCATGGTTCAGAATTCAGATAATATTATAATAGTGACTTTTGCTAAAAATAAGTAGACATAATTCTTCTTGCTATTTATTTGTTAGGCATGAACGTGTGTTTGTTTTCATATATTTAAAAATATCTTGACTAACCAGGGGTTTTTATAACAAAAGCTTGCCAGGTAAAACGTTCTTAGTACGCGGTGAGGTTTAGAAGTTGCTTAGGATATATTATGTAAATGATAAATAAATTATTATCGTACCTTTTCAGCTTCCCAAAAGATGCTAATTTAAAAAAGAAATGGATTGATGCCACAGGAAGGCCACCAAACTGGTTCCCTACAAAAACTAGTACCATATGCTCAACTCACTTTGAGGCAGAAATGTTCCATACTCTAAAGAAAAATCGCAGGCTTTTTGAATGGACGATTCCAAAATTAAAACTTCGCCTTATTTTGCAGAAGTAGGTTAAATAATCAACTATTAAGAAAGGTATACATTGCTCTGGCACAATCTGTCATAACGTATTGTATACCGGTATGGGAAGGTGCCACAAAAACCAAATTTTTAGAATTAGAAAGAGCCCAGAGGTCGCTCCTAAAAGTAATGTATTTTATTTCCTACAGGTACCCTACAGTAGAACTTACACAAGTTTAGTGATTTACCCACGGTCAGAAAACTATATCTTTTAAACATAACCTTGCACCTGCATAAGACACTCTCATACACTCCAGCCAACCTGGATAGAAGACGCAAAGATATTGTGGCACACTCCCCTAGGGTCCATACTGTTTTTGCCAAACGTCAATATATCACACAATCAACATATATATACAGGGTATTTTTGAAACGCTCCCGAAAACGAAGACAGATAATAGTACTAAGGATACCTATGATGATGGGTCACAAAAAAATTCGACCCCGAGGAAAAAAAAAATCATCTTTTCACAAAGTTTTATTAACTTTATTCACGCTCCATCATGTTACTACAGTTAATTGAAACGATATTTCACTAAAAAAATCATGAAAATACTGAAACATAAAACCAGCAGTGGAATTACTGAATTACAATCAGTTGACTAGGGGTCAATGTACGCGTGAACGCCGAATTCGCGCGGCCCGCAACTAGCGATGGTACCACAATATCTAATAATTTACAACACTTGTCTAAATACCTAACTTATCTACTTAACCTACTATTTTGCCACTGTGCTTGTCTCCACGTAGCCACTTTAATTCAAATTCACAGGTTAAATAAACCAAATAACTGGTTCGATTCCCCGCTAATGAAAAAAATACTTAAATAAAATGTTAACAAGGTTAGAGTCATGCTTTTTTATCCATTGTGTAGGTATGTTTATTATTCTGATGTATTCAGTTATGTACCTATTCAGATCAGTTCAGTACTAAGTCATTTAAAAAAACTCCCGCTAAAACAAATGCGCACATTGTAACGTCCTTGAAGCATGTGTAAATTCTACAGCGCGAGGCGACACGAGGCAGCGTGTGTGTGAAAGGGAAGGGTAGAGTGAGTAGTATACCTAATGCATTGTTTCGTACCGATCTAGATAAGAGTTCGGCGCCCGCGAGGATATTGACCCTATTGTCAGCTGATTTTCTTTTTAAGTTTCACTGCTGGTTTTATGTTTCAGTATTTTCATGATTTTTTTAGTGAAATATCGTTTGAATTAACTGTAACAACATGATGGAGCGTGAATAAAGTTAATAAAACGTTGTGAAAAGATGATTTTTTTTCCTCGGGATCGAATTTCTTTGTGACCCATCATCATAGGTATCCTTAGTACTATCATCTGTCTTCGTTTTCGGGAGCGTTTCAAAAATACCCTGTATATATACACTATAATAAATTAAATTTTAAATTAAATATATATCCTATGTTGCTCCATTGCACCTGTAAACAATCCTTAATAGAGTGGCTAAAAGCTCTTACATACGAGAAAACTGAACTTATCTTAATCAGTACTAGCTAAGTAAAACGCGCACGCATACACACAAACACACGCACACACAAACAAGCAAACACAGAAACACGCGCACACACACACACACACACACACACACACACACACACACACACACACACACACACACACACACACACACACACACACACATACTTTTTAGCTGTCCACTTTTTCTTTTTCACTTTTGAATTTTATTTCTGTTTTTTTGTATGGATTGGTCTCACTACTGTATTAGATAGCTTTAAGGCAAGCAGCGAGGTAGTTCCAACTGGAGCTACCTCAACTTCTGCAATGCATGACAATGTATTGGGAAACAATAAAAATAATTTATTATTATTATGTGGGGTATCTATATGTATAGTTTTTCATCTGGTTGGGCTGTATAAATATATAATTGTAAATGAAAATGATAAACATACATAAATACCAATAAAATAAAATAAATACATAAAAAATTACATAAATAAATAAAAACCCAACCAGATGGAAGCCCTCGGCAGGGGAGACCAAACGACCGAGGTTAGGGGGAAAGGGAAAGAAACCGGCGGACGATGCGGGCGGTATCGAGGAGCACCGCCTTCTGCATTTGAGCTTGGAGCGGTCCGTCACGGAGTCCCAGTCGCCTCAGATGACTCGAGAGGCTGACTGGTATTAACCCGTTTGCAGAAACGACTACAGGTATAATTTCGGTCGGCAGTCCACCCCACATGTCGGTCACCTCGTGAGCCAGGTCCAGATATTTTGTTCGCTTATCTGTTTCGGCTTTCAAGAGGTTCTCGTCATACGGAATGGTAATGTCGACCAAAAATATCCTTGACTGTGACCGGTCCATCAGCACAATATCAGGCTTATTCGCAATGGTCCTGTCTGTGATGATGGCCCGATCCCAGTAGAGCCTGGCGCGGTCATTTTCGAGCATGGCTTCCGGCATGTACTTATAATAAGGCAGTTTCCGTTCCACGAGACCGTATTTCAGAGCTAGCTCCTGGTGTAGAATCCTGGCTACTAGGTTGTGCCTATGCAAGTACTCAGAGTTAGAAAGCGCCGAACAACCGGAGATGACATGCCTAAGTGATTCACCGGGATGGCGACAAGCTCGACAAATGTCGACGGAGCCATCCCTTAGGATATATCTCCGATAGTTGTTGGTATTAATAACCTGATCCTGTATTGCACAGACAAAACCCTCGGTTTCCCCGAAGAGGTCACCAAAACGTAGCCAGTGGAGGGAGGCATCTGTGTCTCCGAAAGGCTCATGTAGAGCCTTGTAGAACCTCCCGTGGAGCTCCTTCTCCTTCCATACGGTCTCCTGGTCGGAAATTCTCTGTACTGGCGGGTCTTGCAATTGCTCGTTGGCTAAGGATAGAGGGGTAAGTCCTTTATCACAAAAATAACGTCCCTATAGAATGGATCATCCTCTTTCGTCAGAAAGTAATTACGGAGGCTGCACACTTCGCGATTATGCATGGTAAGCGCGCTTAAAAAGCCGCGCCCACCATGTTTCCGCGGCAAGTACAGCCTCATTACTGACGATCTCGGATGATGCATCCTATGGGACTTTATAATAATGCGGACTTTTCTATCCAGAGCGTTCAGTTCGGTCTGAGTCCACCTGAGTATGCCAAATGTATACATGAGAACAGGCATGATCTAGCCGTTATGTGCGTGTGTCTTATTAACGCCCGACAAAAGACTGTTAAGCACTTTTGTCAAGCGTGCATAAAACACATCGCAAACTGACTGTCTCATGTCCGCGTCATCTATACCTATGTTCTGTGACATACCCAGGTATCGGTATGTTTCAGCCTCGGATAGGGTCTTTATGTTGATGAGCATAGACAAGTCTATGCCCTCAGATTTAACAACTCTTCCCCTTTCGACATGGAGGACCGCACACTTATCCGTCCCCAGCTCAATTCTAATAGAAATGCAAAAATCACAAGTGATGTTTAGCAATTCCATAAGATGAGAGCAACTGGAGGCGAATAATTTGAGATGATATTATTATATATATTATTCCGCAGCATTATTATTATTTTTATTCATGGTTTCTTTTTGCTCCCTCTGTATTAAAGGGGTAGTAAAACGGACACACGGGCCTTGACCAAGTGTGCCCGCAAGAAGAAGAAAAGACCTACAAAGATGATGATGATGATGACGAGTTGAGGAATTTTCGTGTAAGACGACAGGTGTTAAGTAGGACTGCTTTTTGTATAAGTGTAATAGTGGATTTGGGCATTTGAAGTATATTTAGGCTGGTTTGAAGGGTCTTTGAAACTACACCAGTTGTGGATATGATGATGGGAACGATTTGTACGGAGTTTACTTGCCATTGTCTTTTTATTTCGATAGCCAGGTCTACATACTTTGTCATTTTCTCAGAATGTGTAGTAATGAGGTTGTGCGTGTTGCAAACTGCTATGTCTATTATAAAAACAGATTTTTTAATTTTGTCTATTATGGTTATATCCGGTCTATTGTAATGTATAGTCTTGTCTGTTATAATTGTTCTGTCCCAATATAATTTAACAGAATTACTTTCTAAAATAGTGCTGGGATTATATTTGTAATAAGCGATTTTTTGAAATGAATGAATGTTTGTGAGCTAGGTTTTGTGGATAATTGCAGCAACTTGGTCATGTCTATGTTTGTAGTCTGTTTGAACTATAGATTTACATGCTCCGGTAATATGTTGAATTGTTTCTGAACTATTGTGACATCGTCTACAAGTCAGTGGGTAGGTTGAATACAGATTATGTGTTTTTATAGTTACGAGTATCAATCACTTGATCCTGAATAGCAATAACAAAAGCCTCCGTCTCTGGAAGAGCTCGCGACGTAGCCACTCGTTTGACGCTTGCCTGTCGACATGTACTTGATTGAGATCGCAAGGTGCTCACCATGCAGAGACTTTTGTGACCACAAAGCTATTTTCTGTTGTTTACTTATTATCCTTGGCTGAATATTTCTGTCATTTAGGTTAAGGGGAGTTAGTTTTTTATCAATATCTGTAATATATTTGTGGAGTTGCGAGTGTTCAGATTTTACATAAAATATTTGCGTAATTTATCTATTAGATTGTTGTGTAAATTTTGTATATCGATGATGCCTCTTCCTCCATCTTGACGTGGTAATGTGAGACGTGTGTACATGATCTGGGGTGGTGTTTTCTGTTCGCTGTCATATATGTATTAATTGTGCGTTGAAGTTTAACTAAATCACTCTGGGACCAATTTATTATCCCAAAGGAATAGGTGAGGACCGGTATTGCGTAAGTATTTATGGCTTTTATACTATTGCGTGAATTTAGTTGAGTTCTTAATATTTGGTTTATTCTAATTTTGAATTTTTTAGTTAAATCTAATTTTGCTTGTTTTGATGTATCTGTTTAGACTGATGAAACCCTAAGTATTTATATGTGCTATGTTCGTCCATGGGCTCTATTTGTTCACCTGTATCGAGAATATATGTATTGTTTATTGATTTCCCGCAGATGATAGAATGCACTTTGCATTTATCTACACCAAATTGCATTTTACATCTGTAGAAAATGACTGTGTTAGTCTGCTAGTTCAGTAAGTTCTGTTTTATTGGTTGCATAAATTTTTATATCGTCCATGTAAAGTAAGTGTGATAGAATGTGATATGAGTTATTATATTTTAATTTAAAACATACATTAGTGTTATTGAGTAATTCTGATAACGGGTTAAGGGCTATACAAAACCATAACGGACTAAGAGCGTCTCCCTGAAATATACCTCTTTGTATTTTTATTGGCTCTGTAGTTAAGGAACTGTTATTAATTAATTTTAGTTTCGTCTTCCACTGAAGCATGGCTGCATTTAAAATGATATCAGACTGGGATGTATTTTATAATGTTTTAGTACATAAATTAACCAACTATGAGGGACAGAATCAACTGCCTTTTTATAATCGATGTACATTATATGAATATTTCTATTTTTATTGTGTGCTTGTTTCATGGCTATTGCATCTATTGTCAACTGTTCTTTACATCCTTGGCTATTTTTCCTGCAGCCCTTTTGCTGTTCTGCAAGAATATTTTGTTGTTCAAGGTGTCTGTAAATAATTTCACTAATGCATCCTGTAATAATCTTGTATATCGTTTGTAATGTTATAGGTCTGTAATTTGCGGGATCTTTTGGATTTGAACCTTTGGAAGCATGTAAGTGAGTCCATTTGTTATGAATGTTGGCATATCTTGTGGTGAATGTATGAATTGACAAATATGTTTGTGTATAAATGCATGTGTGCATGTGAGCTTTTTGTACCAATAATTATGTATATTATCGGTACCCGGTGCTTTCCAATTTTGTGTGCGTTTGATGACTTGAATGAATGTCTCTAAATCTTGCAATAGCATTGTTAAATTCTATTTCAATTTTATTACTTTCCATGGGATTTTGCAATTGGGAGCTTTCCTTTTCAGCATAACTTAATGTAGATGTTCCTTTGAGCGTGTTTGTACTGTCTATTATGTTTCCAAGTTGAGTATGGTTTGTGGGTATAAGGTGTCTGTTGTGCTTTCATGGGATTGTTGTGTTTGTTCTTCTATTACAGTATGATTATGATCCGTATCTGGTTGAAGTCGATTATTCAGCTCCCTCAATTTTAATTCTATTTCTTTTCTTAGTTCATTAATTTTATTTGAGTATTTCTTAAATATTAATCTTCTTTGGTCGGCAATCCTCTGTTCAGTAAGGTGGGATAAATATGGATGTCTTTCTATGAACAGTTCATACAATTTTTTCCGGTAAGCAGTTTTATTTTTCTCCAACTCAGTTACTTCAAAATAAAATCTAATGATGTCTTTATTTATTTCATCCGACCATTTCATCCTGGCATTGTTCATATTATTTGTTTGTGATGGTGCTGTAATTTGAATGTTGTATGTGTGATTATCGTTCTCAGTCTGTATGATATATTCTCTTACTTCATTACCTATTTCGTCTAATATTTTTTGTGGCAGTAATTTTCTCCTTAATATCGCTCTTCTTGGTCTCCTAATCGTTGCCGAGTGGCTTGCATCTCAGGATATCTACTTTCAAATTCTTGATGTAAGATTTCGAGTAGTTATTCATGTGTGTGTTTCATTTCGTTATTAATAGGTATGTGCCAAATAAAGCGGTTCATATCTTCAGTCCATTTTTTTCGCGCACGCAAATGCCCAACAGTGGGTGCAGGTTTAATAGCTAATGCCCCCCGCACAACAGCTGTTGACTTTGTAATTCTGGATGAATGTGAAGATGAAGGTGATGAATCAGGTGATTGAAATAAGCTATGCGTTGAGGAGGGTGACGTTATATTACAAAGTGAATGTTCGGAAGATACCGTAGATGAAGATGAAGGTGATCGTTCGGCTGTAGCTATTTTTCGAGGGGAACCCTCCTGCTCAGTCCCCGTCGCCAACGGTTCGCATGCTGTGGCATCCAGTGTTGGCTCAGATGCGCCCGACGAACTCCGGGAAGCGGCCGTAAACTATATCTCTTAGATTGACTTTCCATACGATTCTCCATTAAATGGGTTTAGGATCGTTAGTTTGGGTAGGTGATAATTAAATTATTTATTGGCAAGATGTTAAGGCCGAGTTACCAGTACCTAATCCCGTAAGCCCCCCCACCACGTCAAGGTGATCCCGCGGGGGGGTTATTATTATTATTATTATGTAAGGATACGGCTTATAATTGATTGTGTAGTACGTTCTGATTTATAAATTGCGGGTGTGTGCGCGACTGCGTATCTATAGCTTTTACTGATCTGCATGTGTAGTAGTAGGCGGGTGGTAGGGGCCAACTGGAGACACCGGGTTCCGATAAATTTTAAACTACCGGGTATATCTCCTTCTTTTATCATATCTATGGTATTAGCTATCTAAATATAATTTAAAAAAAAGATAGAAAATGTTATTGTTTATATATTAACTCAGTCAAGGACTTGGCTACACAAACATCAGCTTCTATTGAGCAATATAATGAGTTAATATGTAATTTGGAATCAGTTCCAAGTAATTTAAATTAGAAAATGAGACAATAGAGGTAATCTCTAGCAGTTATAATAATTTAAATAATTTAGAATGTAGCTTATAAATCCTTAATTGTATAACTCCACAGAGTGATAATATTTTTTTTTACACCTTGTGCATCAAAATATACAAGGCATGATAGGCAAAGAGCTAGAAATTGAATTGTTCTTAAATAGCAACAATATTCATATTTTATGTATTACTGAACATTGGTTAAAAGCTTATAACTTAATGTTTAACTTCAATATTCACCAGGTGGTCAGTTCTTTCAATAAAGAAACGGTTTTAAGAGGTGGCTTCATAATATATAAATTATTATCATGTAAAGAACGTAAAGATATTGCGAGCCTCTCTATTGATCGAACTGTAGAAATGGCATGTGTTGAGTTTGAGCACCTCATGGTTGTTAGCGTCTAGATACCCCCATGTTCTATACATATATGATACTTTTGAAAAAAATATGTAGGAAGTTTTTGTTAAGCTTAATAAACAGAATAAATCTGTTGTAATATGTGGAGATTTGAATATCAATCTCCTAGAAGCTTCCTCCACGAATATTAAATTTAGATCATTATTTAAATCATATGGTCTTTTTAATTAATTTTTCGAGCCAACGCGTATTGCTCAATCTAGTGCAACATGTATAGATAACATTTTTACAAATGTTAAGCCGTTGCATAAATGTATAATTCAAAAATTTAGTTCTGAACACTGTGGACAATTAGTTTCATTGCCTTATGTTCACAAAAAGCAAGTAGATGAGAAAATTGTGTTTGTTCCAGTAAATGCACGTCGCTTGGAGAAGTTTAGAAGTAGCATAGTGAAGAAATTTCCATCACTTTCATACCAAAATAATCCTAATTTTTTGTATGGAACATTGTTTAAGCTTATTTGCAATGAATTTGATAATACTTTTACTTCTAAAACATTCTCCTTGAACAGTCGGAAGGCATTCAATGAATGGACGACAGTAGGAGTCTTTATGAGCAGACAAATGTTATTTGATCTTTACCATGAAAGGTCACATAATCCTAGCGTCAAATTAGGGAATATGTAAAAAAATATTCAAAAATATATAAAGAGTGTGCTCCACAACCAAGTTTTTGCATTTGAGCAATTAAGACGGCTTCTAATAAACTTAAAATGACATGGAGTATAATTAATGACAAAACTGGTAAGATCGAATCTCGCAATTTAAACTACCAGTTAAGTTTTAACAACAAATTAACTGAATCAGATCAGGACGTTGCAATGGTTTTTGAGAAATATTTTACTGATAGAATAGAAAACAATTATTTTTATTCAATGTAGATTACGGTACATTATACTTATTGAAAGTAATTTTTACTTTTACCACTGGTTCGCAAAAAAACCTCTGTCCTGGTAAGAACCAGCTAGAAACCCATCGGGACTTTTTTTTAAAAGCACAATTTACAATATAATATTTTATACAATTGTTATGAAAACATTTATAAACAGCATGGTAGCGATAACCTCATCTCTAGAGGTTATTATCAGTCATTTACTCTTTAGTAGTATAATAACCCATGATAAACAATTTTTGTTTAATAAATATTCAGATCTTCACCACTAAGTCAGAGAGAATTCTTCTCCTGCCGTCGCCAAATCATTACTTAAACAAAACGTGAATGCATGTACAAAGAATTTTACATTTCATAAAGTATCATCAAAAGATATTATAAAATATTTTAGAACTTATTGCGTCTATAATAGATACAATCAAGCCTTAACTAGCTATTATTTTTAATACTAGTATCGAATCTAATGTGTTTCCTGATTTATGAAGCATCGTAACGTAATACCTTTATTTAAATCTGGTAGTACATTAGACCCCGCCAATTTCAGACCTATTTCTGTACTACCAACACTTAGTAAGATTTTTGATAAAATTATTCTTGATCAAATGTAAAAAAAAATTAAAATAAATAATTTACTTCATAAAAATCAATTTGGTTTCACAAGGGGTCGCTCGACAACTGATGCAGGTATTGAGCTGATTAAATATATTATTAATGCATGGCAGAATTCAGAAGATGCTTTAGGTATATTCTGTGACCTATCCAAGGCCTTCGATTGTATTCACCATGAAAAATTAATCACGAAACTTCAACACTACGGTGTACGAAATGATGCTCTTAAATAAATTCAATCATATTTAAGTAACAGAACGCAAAAAGTTGTCATTAACAGTATAAGCCCTTGCGGGTTGATGGTACAAATGGGCGTGCCTTAACACTCAATTCCCTTTCTGTTCCTTGTATATATTAATGACTTACCTAACAGTAGGGAATAACCATGATATAGTATTATTTGCTAATGACACTTCTTTAACTTTCAAATTAAAACGACAATTACTAAAATATGACGAAGTAAATAATGCTATATCTAATTTAGTAAATTGGTCCAATGTTAATAATTTGTATTTAAATGGCACTACAACGAAATGTATGAAATTCATGATTCCAAATGTCAAACAATTAAATACTAATGTAATTTTAAATGGGGAGGAACTGAGTCTTGTCGATACCACCAATTTCCTTGGAATCACACTAGACGCGAAGCTTCAATAGAGCCTCCATATATCAAAACTAGCAATCAGACTTAGTTCTGCAGCATATGCTGTAAAAAGATTAGAAATCTTACCAGTGTTGAAACAGCTAGACTAGTCTACTTTAGCTATTTTCATAGCATAATGTCGCATGTTATTTTGCTATGGAGACACGCGGCTGACACTGAGATTATATTTGTTTTACAGAAGAGGGCCATAAGAGCAGTTTTTGATTTAAAGCCTAAAGAGTCACTTCGACAAAAATTTAAGGAAATTAATATATTGTTACGAGCTTGGGGTTCGAGACAATTAAAAACTGCCGAGTGAATTACCAAAATTGACACTTTAATTACAGAACACTAATTACAACTAAAAACCACACTAATAACAAAATACAATTGTACTACAGATCACTTTAATTCGCAGTTGTATCGCTTCGAAGTATTCGCTTGTATCGCCAATTCAATACTGACTCGGTCGCGGCCTTATATAGGGCCTCAGATAGTTTCCAGAACCTTCTACTGTAGAAACATCTAGAATGTTCGAGTACATATCGGTCCCGAAATTTCTAGAAGGATCTTGACTCTCCTAGTTCTGCTACTCGATACTAGAGGGCGCTAGTGGTAACTAGTGTTGCCATGTATAAACCATTAATAGTGGCGCGCAACAATATTAACTTTGGCCTCTCAATACATTTATAAAAACTAAACTAACTATGTTTTTTGTGTAATGTACGTACACAAAATACATTGTACTTAAAAGTAGTTTTACAAAAATAAGTGATATTCATTCTGTAAATAATAGGAACAGACACAAGCTAGTAGTACTGGTTACTCGAATTCACGGAGTCAGTAATTCATTCTTGGGGCGATGTATACGCCTTTACAACAAAATACCAGAAAATATACAAAATTTGACCTGCTCAAAGTTCAAAAACTTAATTAAACATGTTTGTATAAAAAGGATTATTATAATATTAAAGAATTTATGGATGATAATAACCCCTGTGAATGAGGTGATCGCTACCAAGCTATTTCTAATTTGTTTTGTGTTGTGTAACACATGATTGTAAGCTGTTATTTAAAAAAAAGTCCCGCTGGGTTTTTTGCTGGTTCTTCCCAGGACAGGGTTATTTTTTCGAACCAGTGGTAATTAGACAAAAGAGTAACTTTCCATAAGTATTTTTTGTAATCTATATTGAATAAAAGAGCTTCTGTTTCTGTTTCTGATAATGAAATAACTAGCTTCTCGGAGAATACTCTGAGCATTTATATGCCGTTAACTCCATTTTTTAAGTTTTTGTCTGTCTGACTCGTTTTTAATAAAACTTTAACTTTAAAAAGGCTGTATTTTCCCCGAGAATTTTAAAGATATTTTTTGTATAAACGATCAATTGATAAATATGACGAAAGATTGATAGATATGGTCTTTGATTATCTTAAATCTTTAACGCCACATTAATAGATAATATCCAGGCAAAACTGGGGCGGGTCGCTAGATTCCTATAAAATTATTTTTTATTTGCGTTGCTTCTGTGGCATAGTTTTACTTATCTTTCCACATAGAACTAGTTTGTATCATACAAACACTTTACTATACGTACCGTTAGCGAATGCCCGCAATGTTTGCGTCGCCTCTGTCGTCTGCAGAAGTTTGTCTCACAAGACTACACATTTCACAACACTACGTGAATGCAATAAATTTTCCCAACGCTGAGCGAACTGTGGACTAATTTTAGCATTGTTATTATTCATATATAGAATTTAAAATATATAAAGAACACCGAATCACAGAATACCAGCGTAAAATATCACCTTAATATTGCTGCGTTGCGTATGGTGAGTGTAGAGAACCGCAGACCCTTTTTACTGGATACGAGGCACTCCATCCTAGTTCTCAGGGGTAGCAACGCATCTGCATTTTGATTCGTAATTGAGGATAGATGTAGATGTCTATGGGTCACAGCATCCACTTACCATCAGGTGGATTGTGGGCCCATGTGTCACGCTTATTCTATAAAAAAAGTATTCTTCTCCTTTATCAGGCCCTAAAAGTACTCTACTGGACATGGACCTCTTCAGTTGCAGGGAGGATTTGCCTTATCATCACGCCGGGCAGCTGGACAATCGCAGTACAGTCTCTTCCCGTTGTCGGTCTGCGTATTTTATGACTTCAACGCGACGGTTATAAGCGACGAGATCTTTGTGGCATATCCCATAGTCGCCTCTTATGACATCCATGAATGAAATGGGGGTAATGAGTATTCTTACTGTGACCATCAGTTGATCTTTCGCCAATATTACTTGAAATTGGTCGCAAGTCCTCGTGGGCTGTAGAAGCCAATGGAGTTCTTGCAGTTATATAATGATTGTAACACTATTGGGTCTGTTAGACCGGGAAAGACTAGAATAGAACAGAATTAATATAATAGAATAGAATAGAATGATTTTTATTCAATATTGATTATTACATAATACTTATTAAAGGTTATTTTTTTATTTACCACTGGTTCGGAAAATATCTCTGTCCTAGGAATAACCAGCAAGAAACCCAGCGGGACTTTTTTTAATATATTTGACTTTACATTAATTTTGTTTGTACAATTTCTAAATGAATTTTCATAGAACCAGCATGGTGGCGATCACCTTATTCCCAGGTGTTATTTTCATTCATGTATTTTTTCTGTAATAAAACTTTTAAACTTGTTTATTGACAAACTTAACATATTCTGGGATTTTGTTGTAAAAGCGTGACATTGCCCCTTAAATGAATAACGGATTCTGTGCAGTCTAGTAACTGACATTACAAGCTTATGTTTACTCCTAGTGTTTAAAGTATTAACATCCTTATTCTTATCAAAGCTGTTTATGTTTTTATGTACATACATTACATTTTCATAAATATATTGCGAAGCCAAAGTTAATATGTTTATTTCTTTAAAATTTTCTCTGAGGGACTCCTTACAATTTAATTTATAAATAGCTCGTACGGCTCTCTTTTGCAAAACCAATATGTCTTCAATATCAGTCGCATTACGCCATAACAAAATTCCATAAGATATTAGGCTATGAATGTAACTAAAATAAAATAATCTAGCTGTCTCAACATCTGTAAAACTTCTAATCTTTCTTACAGCATAAGCTGTAGAACTAAGTCTGCTTGCTAATTTAAATATATGGTGACCCCATTGAAGCTTCGCGTCAATAGTAATACCAAGAAAAACAGTAGTATCCACAAGACTTAACTCCTCCCCGTTTAAAACATTGGTATTCGAATGTTTAACATTGGGTATTGTAAATTTCAAACATTTTATCTTATTATCGTTTAAGAGCAAATTGTTGGCGTTAAACCAATGTACTAATTTCGATAGAGCATTATTTACATCGTCATAATTAATTGATTACTGTTTGAGTTTGAAAATTAAAGAGGTATCATCAGCAAACAATACTTTATCCTGATTGTCCCCTACAAGATGAGGTAAGTCATTAATATAGATTAAGAACAGGAATGGGCCAAAAATCGAGCCCTGAAGAACACCCATTGATACTACCCATCCGGAGGAACCTTTACCATTGATTACGACTTTTTGAGTTCCGTTACTTAAATATGAAATAATAAGTCTAAGCGCAATATTTTTGACACCGTAATGTTGTAGTTTCCTGATAATGTCTCATGATGAACACAATCCAACATCTTGGAAATATCACAAAAAATACCAAAGGCATCTTGTGAATTCTCCCAGGCATTAAAATTATATTTCATATGCTCAACACTGGCGCCAGTCGTCGAGCGACCCCTTGTAAAACCAAATTCATTTTCATGGAGTAATTTATTGGTATAAAAAAATAACAATTGATCCAAAATTATTTTCTCAAAATTTTACCGAGAGTTGGTTGTACAGAAATAGATTTAAAATTAGCGGGGTCAAATGTACTACCAGAGCAAAATAAAGGTATTACTTTACTATGTTTCATTAAATCAGGAAACACACCAGAATGGATACAAATATTAAAATAATAGCAAGATTAGGTGTAATTAAATCTATTATGGACACATAAACAGTAACAGAAATTTCCCATAAATCTGCGGTTTTCTTTACATCAAGAGTTTTGAAATATTTTACAATATCTTGCGGTAATACTTTTTACTATTTATATAAACATTCTGTTTGAGAAATGACTCGTCGACAGTTGGAGAAGTATTCGATGACTCTATTGTCAAGATAGGATTCTCAGTGAAATATTTCTGAAATATCGCTGCAACTTCTTGATTTGATTTAGTCAATTCATTGGTAATTTCCAATTGATAGTTTTTGTTGCGAGATTAGTCTTGACCGGTTTCGCTGTTAATTAAAATCCACGTTATTTTAATTTTATTTTTAGCTGTCTTAATTTTTTGCTGGTATATAAACATTTGGCTGTGGAGCAAATTCTGTTAAACATTTTAGAATAATTCTCTAAAAGCATCGGAAAGATTATATGATATTTCATGGTAAAGTTCATATCTTCGTCTGCTCTTATGAACTCCTACTGTCGCCCACTCATTAAATGCCTTGCGACTGTAGAAGACCACGCTACTACTACTACTAGCTACTACTAGCGTAAAATTGCAAATTAATGCTGCTGCGTTTCATGTGGTGAGTGTGGAGAACCAGACCGAGATACCCTATTACTGGTAACGGAGCACTCTATCTTACTCACCACACAAAATAAATTACTTAAAGTTAATAATCAACCTGTTATTTAACGCTGGTGTACTGTAAGAGCGTGGTCTTTCCACGGTCGAGCCGACGCATTCGTGCTACAACCAAAGTATAGCTGCAGCATGGCTCTACGATGTGTAAGCACGTACGTGTCTAGTAGTTGCTTCGAGACAACTCTGTTTTTTAACAACCACTCGAAAATATCAATAGACGAGTAAGGCTTTGTATTTCATCACAAGCTTCAGCGACTTTCCCAGTTACGATGATTTTTTTTTCGTTTTATAGTCAAATAGGGTCGGATGGCAATAAAGCATTCTTATTGACCGATTGAACATTTATTAAATATTTGACGTTCTTTGTGCGTCCTCCTTATTACTTAATCGATTGTTTAATATTAATATAATATTATTTTAAGTATGTGGTTAACTGAATTTGATATAACGTTATACAGCCTAATACACGAACACTTTTTAAAAGAGTGTTTTAGCCATGCATAATTAGACTTTAAATTAAAAATATGAGGTTTATACTATTAGATATATTTATAATAATCTGAAGAAATTTTCAGACACTGGTGTACATAACACGATATTTTAAATATTATTTAATTTCTTTTTGGAAGCACTTTATGTTTGCAAAGATTCGCCATGTTGTATTTTATGTGACGTCATAATAGCCTGTAACTGGAGAAAAAGCACAATACTTCCAACATACCTCCTCCTCCTCCTCCAAGTCAGGCTGGCATGTCGCAATGCCTTCCTACCAGCATATTATACAGATTACAGAATCTAATATTTGTGGCCTATATAGGTCCCACCACTGGGCACAAATTTCCTCTGATTCATTTCTGAGATGCTATGAAGCAATTAGTTAATTTAAGCGACTGTAGCGTAATGGTACTGGACGCGGACTGCAAATTCGGTGAGTCGTGTATTGGAATCGGCCATTCGACTGCTGTCGTGAAAAACTCCTAACATAAATATTGTAAGCTTTAATTAAGAAGCGGATAACCGGAGCATTAGTAATGTTAATAGTGTTACTAGTTTTCTTTTGTATTTAGTGGTATTTAAAAAAATAGCCCTTTGCATGCGATTTGGCAATTAAGCTCTTGCCATAATTTTTTATATTTGTTAATATACATTTTGTGTACCTTAAATGCACTTATGTTAAAGGATAAAATACGTCTGTTTGTTTTTAAAGACCAGAAGAAAGAAATACGAAACGTCCAAACATCTCTTTTCTTTGGTGGATTTTACCTTCTTATGTTATTTGTAAGTAAAATTTATTCACATCAAGACAAATCCGCTTATTTGTGTCAAATAGATAAAAATATTTTTGAGTGGCAGCCTCATACCGGTACTTTCGCGTTCTGTAGGTTGGACCCCCAATAGATGGAATGAAAACCTGGTAAGACTGGCAGGAAATATATTTGTGTTTTGTGGCATTCCTTAAAGGAGATCTATGCTCAGAATTAGACTTCTGAAGGGCTGTAATGTGTCCCATTAAGTGAGATAAAAAGTATTACGTAAGAATAAAAAAGTTAATAAATAGATAGATAATACGTGGTAGAGCCATGCTGCAGCTATATTAGTAGTATTGTTGTAGCACTAATGGGTCGGCTCGACCGGGGAAGGACCACGCTCTTACAGAATACCAGCGTAAAATAGCAGCTTAACACTGCTGTGTTTCGTATGGTGAGTGTAGAGAACCGGAGACCCTTTTTACTGGAAAAGAGGCATTCCATCTTAGTCCTCACGGGTGACAACGCATTTGCATTTTAATTCGCAAACGAGGATAAATGTAGATGTCTATGGGCCACAGCAACCACTTACCATCAGGTGGACTGTGTGCTCGTTTGTCACCCTGTCCTATAAAAAAAAAAAGATAAGTAAACCAACGAATTGTGTTTTGTTACTTTATTTCCACACAATATTTTAAAGTGGACATTTCCAGCTAACCTATAACCTCAAAACCGACGTACGAATGTCGGTCACAGCGCACCTGAAAAGCGTGCCATGAATAACTGAACAGTTCGAGTGGGTTGCACGCTGTTGTCTACACGCCAAGCAAAACAGTTTCCACAGCGCATACTAAGTTGGAGTTTGAAACACTTTTCAAATATTACAGGAAATATTTTTTTATAGAATAAGGTGACAAACGACTGTTTAGCTTTTACAAGTTGACAACACAAAAAGAAGAATAGAGAAAGGGAATACAATTGTAATGGTTTAAATAATATCGCATAATGATGGTAGCCTATCCCTATTATCTATCAAAACTGAACCCAGAAACAGTTTGAATTTATTTATTTTATCAAAAAAACAAGCAATAAAAAATATTACCTGTAACCACTCCTGGTAAGCTTAACATGCTTGTGTTAGGAGTGGTTCACGAACCACGACCTTTTGAGTTTGCGATCCACAGCGATCCACACCCTGCCATTACGTTACTGTCGCTTGAAATCGGAATTGAATTTGAATGTGTAATAAATATATAATCCAAAATATTCAGAAAATAAGTAAAATACTGTTATAAATATTTATTACAGATAAGTAAATTAGTTACAAATGCTTAGAAAATTAATTTAAAAAAAAAACTATGAGACAATTATCTATGACAATTATTATGTCAATACAATTTAATAAATGATAAATAAACAATTATTACTTACTCATAAACAAAAAATATGTAACAAATACTGATAAAAGAAAATATACAGTTTTGACTCTCACAGAATACCAGTAAAATAGCTTTATAAACAATCAAATATTTTAATTAAAAGGGTGAAATATGAACGGAAGTGCTTGACATAGATATTTTGTATTTTAGTATATTTTGTTTAAAAACACCGAAGTATTTGCGCTATATGAGGCGTTTCTGAATAATTTATTCGATAAATATTTTTATGTGTCATATCATAAATAATGTAACGCGTCATTTATGTCTCCGTACTTAATATGGGATGTAAAATAATATAACTATTTTATGGTGTTTGCAAATGTTTTATGAGTTTTTTTTATTCATAGCAACGTCTCTTCTAAACAGCCATAAAAGTACACAATTATTTAACACTAGCTTTTGCCCACAACTCGTCCGCGTGGATTTCTGGTTATATCGCGTGCATGTGTGAAAAGAGTCTGTGGTACAAGTTACAATTATAACTTGATAATGTATAAGTTAGTAAACAACAAACTAGAAGTTTTGTTGTTTCTTAGCCACCCATATCATCTATATCATTTCTATTATTGCGGTAATTGCTATTGTCACTTATATTGTGTCTCAAAACCGGACAGTGAAAGTGTTAAAATGTAAGGTGCGTAGGACCCTCGAATTGTTATTAACTGTAATTGTTTTAATTAGTGTACATATTCCCTGGAATCACCGTTTTTACTAAACCGGCCCTGATCCGAATTTCATCTATAATTGTTTTAGGCTACTATGTCACTTACTTACACTATTATTTGACATTCTCTGTTTAAACTGCAATCTACTTAAATGTAATTTCTTCCCATTTCTGTATTCGAACATGTCGTGAACATGCTTGTGTAAATTCCACATCGCGATTTGTTTGTATAACGGGAGTTTCCTTTGCACATCTTAAGGCAGGTTAACACTAATAACACATAAATAATTATACACCATATTTTTGCTAATCTATTACTTTGTGCCAAAATTATAAGACTAATGGGGAGCTTTACGCGTGAGCAAGCCACATAGAATTTCCGTGTGAAAACAATTTTCTCAAGTTCTATACCCAAATTTTTTTTTTACCCTTGTGATTTCTTTATGGTCATTGCAAGCAGACTTTGAGGGGAAACTGTATTCGTTTGAATTAAAGGGAAGATCATTCGGGATCAAGGGAATTCTTGGTACAAATATAGTTTCCTTGCGCACATCCAGTTATAATTGTGGCTTCCACATACTTGCGATGTAACGCTTTTACTTTAGTGTGATTCCGTTGCACAGTTGAGGAGGTTTTATATTTCGCAACAACATAACAGGAGTGCCTACGCGCAGAATTAGCTTTGTGATGCGGAAGACCTGATGGTTTCAGTGAATTAAGAAATTGACAGGGTAGTTAATTGCGTCATCTGTGTTGACCACAGAGTCTATTGACGTACACCATTTCTTTCCCTCATAAGACATTAACAGTATATCGTTAATTGCCGCTGCTTGGTCGTTTTTCGGGGTTAGTATGGCACGTCCACACAACCATTCCATTGGCTTATCGTAGATATGAGCAACATCTGGGTAAATTTTGGACATTAACCTGTAACGTAAATACAACTGTGCACAAATTATCAGGGATGGTTATCATTCCGTCATTTATCGGGTAATCACCGTTGCTGATTTCAAGTAGGAGATTCTGCAAATTCACCAGCAGACTTATTTCTCCTAAGAACCTATTTTTCGAGAGCTTGAGGATTTTAATTAGAGGCCATAAAGTGGATCTCTTAAGAGACGCCTTAACTTCATCTGCTCTAGTTCCTTTTGGTACTACTGGTAGAGTCTGTCTAAATCTCCAGCCAGCAAAACCAAGTTAACCACCCATTAACTTTCATTTTTATATCTTGTAGAGTTCTGTTTAAAGCCTCTACGCCAACCCTTATGAGCCATGGTTATTTCATCCCACACTATCATTTTTGTATGTTTTAATACTTCAGCAAAATGACTTTGTTCCGATATATTACAAATAGGAGTATCAGTTGTTAAATTGAGTGGTGTAACTTGAAGGTAGCATGAGCAGTTCGTCCACCCTCAAGCATTGTAGATGCGATACAGAAGAAGCCACAGCCAAAACGATTCCGCAGAGTATTTCTAACTTGCTAATAGCAAATTTATGAGGAATGTCTTGCCTGTTCCACCGGGCGCATCTAAAAAGAATATTCCACCCTCGTTTGATTCAATTTTTGTGTTAATTTGATTGTGCTGCTTTTGTTCGTCATTAAGTGATCTTTCATTATTTTTAACTGTGTTTTAAATGATGCTAAGTCACAACTTGTCTCCTTAAGAAACTCTCTATTTTCAAATTGTTGTTATTTGCTTGGCTGAGGTAACCCATACATACTCTTAGTAGCCGGCCACCCAACCCTAATAAGGCATCTTCATTTACCGAAAGGCATTTGTTAAATACCACATCTGTTATGTGCCTACATCCACATCTCCCTGTCTTTCTAATTGCCTTTAAAATCTTCAGATAGGTATTCTTTGAATTTATCCCAAAGGCTTAAAGCAACGATACTTGACAGAACACTAAAATAATCGTAAAAAGATCCTGAATCATTTGCGGTGATTGGCAAATTGCTGCCTCTTCCATTGTTGCGAACAAATGCTGATCATCTTCAAGCAAGCTGAGAGCTTTGCACGCTGATTGGAACGTGGAATATACATGACCATCTACAGTTTTAACGCTTCAAACGAAAAATTTGATCTCATGAAGAAGCATGCGAAGGTGATAGCATTCTATGTCGAGTCATAACTGAAAACCTAGGCCTATCATTTACTTATTACTTAGCCTATCATTAATTT
This sequence comes from Parnassius orleans, assembly GCA_029286625.1. NCBI lineage: Eukaryota > Metazoa > Arthropoda > Insecta > Lepidoptera > Papilionidae > Parnassius > Parnassius orleans. The sequence goes on along the minus strand of JAGSMP010000635.1, from coordinate 48,747 downwards.
GTGAACGCGCAACCATCGCATTTTTTTTGGTTCCGTACATTAATAATGAAAGAGCACGAATAAGCGTGCTGTCACCAATAATGGAGACGACAGTGTTCTTCCATTTTCCTTTAATATTTTATTTTACTTATTTAACAAAAGTTATATTCCAAGTTTGAACAGTGGTTGTAAGAAGGACAAAATCAAGCACCTAATCCGAAACACGAAGCAAATCTTAAACTGCAAGCAAACAAAAATGTCAAGTCTAGTCAAATATCCGTTAACAGTGAATAAGTACCGTATGTGGTACAGGTTGAAGCGCCATTCACCATTCACTTTATATTAGTTCGAAAAACACAACTTTATCAAGGTTCTAAAACGATACCAACGCCATCTATTGGTAGGATTGAACTGAAGATCAATACAAAATAGGTAGGTACCAAGTATTTTTGGTTTTGCCATTTTATTTATTTGTAAAAAATTATTTGATTTGGTTGTTTATTTTAATTTTTTTTATTTTTAAATTAGATTTTTTGTTCAGTGTAATTTTTGCAAATTGTAAATCTTCTTGTCTATTTTTTTATGTTTTTGTGCAATAAAAGTATATTCTATTCTATTCTAATAAATTTAGTTTAAAATATTTATCATATATTTACGTTATTTAAGATTCAAACCTTAAAAATGAAACCAAGTCACCCAACCCATGATGATTTTTACGACAAACATACATCCATCCATCCTTCCATCCATGTTGGTTTCAAACCATAATCGATGCCATTTTCGTTATTAACGTCCCAAAACCATAAAACGACACCCATATTGACATTTCAACCATACGCACTCCCCACAGGGATGATGGTAGGTATTTCCGTCTGCTACGTTGGATTTTGAAATAGTTGTTGTTTTCGTAATCAGCGACCCGATAAACCATAAAACGATACCATGTTGATTTTCAGAATTTGTCACCCCTTTTCCACCTTTTAGGGTTGAATTTGAAAGAGCTTCCTGAAGTTTCTTGAATAAAATAGTTTAACTAATCTTGTTTCATACAAACTTTCAACCCCTTTTCACTCCTTAGTTGAATTTTCAAAACCCTAGGACACGTGATTGTTTATTTCTAATTGTTAACCTAAAAACAAAGTTTCAGGATTCTAGCTCTAAAATGACGGACTTCCATACAAACTTTTAACTTTTCACCCCCAAGGAGTGAATTTTCAAAACCTTCTTTAGCGGATGCCTACGTCATTAACTGTCTGTATGCCGAATTTCAGCGAAATCCGTTCAGTAGTTTTGGCTGTGCGTTGATAAATGAGTAAGTCAGGTTTGCTTTTATATATAAAATAAATAGAAGACTAACGCTGCATCCAAGCGTAAACCACACAATGTAATTTAATGTTGGTTGTTCTTAATGAGATAATTATGTGTTTGTTATTGTTATTTTGCAGCGTAGCGGCGCACTATGGGAAAACTGGTGTATTTCGTCTCAAAACTTCATATTCCAGTTGTGTCAAATGAATAAGCTGTAATTTTACATACGTATACTTGGATATATAGGGTCTTTATTGAAAATGTTTCACAATAGATATCAAATTGAGACATAATTTTTTTGAACACAGGTAAATTAGGTCTTGAGAACTGTTTTAACTTATCTGATTTCAATAAATTTATAAATACACTGTCATCCATGTTATTTTATAAAAAATAAAAGTTTTTGAAAAAAAAATGATTTTATCTCATGAAGTATTTTGGATCCGTATCAAAAGGAGCAAGTAAGAGCAATTTTTTAAATTCCTAAACAGAGTCATGATCTGTATATTTATTGCATGATCTAATGCAATAAATACCCCTGACATCGGCAAGCGTCGGTAAGAGGTAAACTTTGTTAAAAAAGTGTAAAAATGTACCATCTTAAACTATATTGGTTAATTATTAACCTTATTTAAAAAAACTAATATTCGTAAATTACACGTTATATCAGTTACGCTTCTTTTGGTTTTAGTACTGTCAGTACTAGATACTAAGTGTTGAATAGCATTCATTTCTGTTATTTCACTGTATCTATTAATGAGGACCTTTAATTGGCTTACTGTAAATATTAGTATTATCTATTTTCATTCGTCTACCAAATAAAATAAAATAAAAAATATATTTTTGTTTCCTCTTGACCTATAGACTGATGACGATGATAATGACGAACAATAAATAATAATAATAATGTCCTCCAGACTGAAATGCAACCATGGAAAACCCCAAGATAAGTTACTTAGTGACCGTGTAGTATGTTCAGAATATCCACATCCTATATCGTCCCGTGGGTGTTGTAAGAGGCGACAGAGAGAAACTAAAACAGAAGATTCAGCAGTATCTTCCTGATAACAAATATTAAAAACTTTTTTCGTGTTAGAGCCATGCTGCAGCTATATTAATAGCATAGTTGTAGCACGAATGGGTCGGCTCAACCGGGGAAGGACCACGCTCTCACAGAATACTAGCGGTAAAATAGCAGCTTAATGCTGCTGTGTTTCGTATGGTGAGTGTAGAGAACCGGAAAACCTTTTACTGGTAAAGAGGCATTCTATCTTAGCCCTCATGGCTGAAAACGCATCTGCATTTAAATTCGCAAACGAAGATAGATTTAGATGTCTATGGGCCACTGCAACCACATACCATCAGGTGGACTGTGTGCTCGGTTGTCATCCTTGTTCTATAAAAAAACTTGCAGTTGCTAATTCGCCTGACAAGCGTGGTAACTATTGCAAAACCTCCCATGAGCGCGATCTGGGGAGAGGCCTATGTTCAGCAGTTGACTTTATAGGCTGTAATAGATGGAGGAATGAAAGTTACCCAGATAGTGGTATGACCATATCGTTTGCGTCATATGTAAATGCTTAAACCGGCGGCGGTAGCAGTGTAAAAATTGCTAGACGAAAGTACTCTCATCAGCCAATTCGCCTGCTAAGCTTAATGAATAATGCCCGATTCCTATATTCAAGAAACGATTCGTTCTCCGTAACGACGAAAACGATGCATTTATTAAGGCAGAGCCACGATCAACCGGGGTAGGATCACGCTCTCACAGAATGCCGTAAAATAGAAGCTTAATGCGACCCTTTTTACTGATAACTAAGGAACGTCTCTTAGTTCTCAAAGGTGACAACATATCTATTGATTCTTAATCAAGGAAAGATGTAGATGTCTTTGTACTACAGCGTCCACTAATCATACGGTGGGCTGTGTACTCGTTTGTTACCCTTATTCTATAAAAAAAAGGAAACTCGGCATAGGGCAAATCCTTACTACAATGCGAGAGATGCATGTCCAGCTGTAAACTTTGTAGGCTTCTGAAGTAGAACGTCAATACGCGATTAACTTTTAAAAATCCAATTCGCATGCATTTTGTAACCTGTCATGCTGTGAAATAGGTACCAATAAAAAGCAATTTATGACGTCACAGGCTATTTTTGCGATTTCATATTCAACGAGACAGGAGAAAATTGTCCCGCTTTGTTGTGTACCATATCCATCATGTACTTTTATCAATATTGTAAATTGACACCTTGCTTATTTGCTAGAGCATGCGTATTTATTAATATTGAATCTAACCAGTCCACCTTATTCATTTAATCATTCTTTACTGCCTATGACTCATAGGAGTGTTTACCATAGTTGCCACGCTTGGCAAGGGGGTTGGCGACCGCTGTTTTTGTTTCTAGTTGTTATTAGAAAGACGCTGCTGCTCATCTCCTGGTTATTTTCCCTCAGTCGCCTCTTTCAACACCCACGGGACGATATGGTGTATTGGATGTTCTTACGACGCTATACTATATACGCCGCCAAACTTATTTTGAATTTATAATGCATACAAAGGACGAATACAACTGAAGCTAACTTCAAAGTTCTATTAAATGATTGCTGCTCAAATAAGGATAGGCTTGATCGAAAGAGGATTACGCTACCACAAAAAATTAATGTAAAACAGAATATCAAAATAAAAAAGCAAGAATTTTGTATAGTAAATGTACACCGTGCTTAATGATCGAAATGAATGTATTTTAACTTTATGCTTATTAATGCATTTTAATTGCTCAAATTATTACTTTTAATACTTCATATAGAAATTAATTATTATTTATTATTAATAATAAAGGGTCCTCACATTTGGATACTGGCGTCTATGATACGTTGGTGCTATTTTTAATTAAAAACATTACCAATTTTGTTGCCAAAGTCGATAGGGATCATGTGGGTGTGTTGTAAGGGGGTATCCATATGATAGTTGCATTGATGCTTACTGCTACTTGCGGTATTGCGTTTTGTGATGGATCTGTGGGTTTGCTGCGCCTGATTTGATGCATCTTATGGTTCTAGTCGATGGAGGTATGCGGGTGGTGGTGTCTGCTGGGAATTTCATGAGAGACCTTAGGATGGGGTAAGCCCGACGATAGTCGTATTGATGCTAGATGCGTTTTGCAGCATTGCGTCTCTGCGATGGTTGCTTGGCGGGTCGCTATTCTCAATGGCGCTCTCTGCGTCTTGGTTTGACTCACACCTAGTTGCATCGATGCTTACTGCTACTTGCGTTATTGCGTCTTTTGATGAATCAGTGGGTGTACTGCGCCTGATTTGAAGCATCTTATGGTTCAGGTCGATGGAGGTATGCGGGTGGTGGTGATTTCTGGGATTGTATGAGATAACTTGGGATGGTGTAAGCCCGACGATAGTCATATTGACGCTTGTTGCGTTTTGCGGCATTGCGTCTCTACGATGGTTGTTTATTCTCAATGGCGCTCTCCGCGTCTTGGTTCGACTCACACATAAGTAGCTTTGCCCAAGTCGCGTCCCTTTATGACGAGGCTGCAGACTGTCTGGCCTCCATGATATTTTATATAACAACATAATAGTGCTTTACCTATGAAATTACCTTTCTGCAGTACTGGCCATTTCAAATCAAAATAATTTTTGTTTGGCTAAGTATTCTAATTAAAATTAGTTTTATTTTAAAAACATGGAACTTCTTTTCAAAACTAGTCATTTGTTTATTGATTAGCGTTATGTTTTCATCGTGGATACGTTACAAATTCGAGTAATTATAGAATATGAGTACCGTCGTGGCAGCAACGTATTACGTGGCACGCAACATTAACGACGTTTACCTGTTAATGCTTCACCTGTTTTTGGTTTGCCCGCTCTGTTCTGGAAATTCCAACCTGAAAATGAACCCGTGGTCTCCAAAATTGTTCATTTGGCAGACAATGATGAATTAAAGGCGGCGATTGAAGCTGATGATATGCAATCCACGGATGAATTAACAGCAGCTTTCGACGTTAGCATCAAAACAATTATTGGTCTATTGGCGGAAATTGGCAAGGTAAAAAGCTGAAAAATGGGTGCCCCACGAACTCAATGATAGCAAAGTACGCGTCGAAACGTGAATAGCACTGATCAACATGCACACAAACGAAGGAATTTTGAACCGCATTGTTACCTGCACAAAAAACTAGATTTTTTGACAATCGCAAGTGCTCAGCAAGTTGGTAGGATCCCGGTTCAGCACCCAAACAATGCCCTAAACGAAAACTTACCCCAGGAAAGTGATGGTCACTGTTTGATTGTTTAGCGCCAGTGTGATTTATCACAGCTTACCAAACGGGATGAGCATTACTGCATATGTTTACTGTGAAGAACTGTACACAATCATGAAAAGCTCGCACGTCTCCAAACAGCTTTGGTCAATCGCTTGCACCCGCTGCTCCTGTACGATAACGCGCGACCTCATACTGCACAACAGACGGTCTCCAAGTTACAATAACTTGGTTTGAAGTTTCCACCATCCGTCGTACTCACCAGACCTTGCGCCTACAGACTTCTACTTTTTCCAGAATTTGGATAACTTTTTTTTGGGGAATATAATACCATATAGGCGGTACAAAATGCCTCTAAAGAGTTTTTTGCTCCCGTCCAGCTGATTTCTTCAAGAAGGGTATCAATAAACTGCAAATGCGTTGGCAAAGATGCGTCAATTGCATGGGTGATTGCTTTGATTATTAGTAATAAAAATATAGAAAAATTACGTTAACTTATTTCACAAAAACTGTTTCATATGTAAAGACCTAATTATAATTAACTCTGTAAATTTCCACCTTTGAATGATTGAAGGCAACTTGTTGGTGAGACAATATGATCGAAAATGCATATACCAACGTCAGTGACATAAACCCTTTCTGATGGCGAATTATTACAGATATGTTAGGGCTGGCATGTATTAGTTGGTTGCTTATATCTGCCGTTGTAGCTGGTGCAGCATATGTGTCGACCTCATGCGGGTGGCAGCTGGACGGAGGCGAATCTCAAGGCTGCGGCCGAAAGCTGCTCAACGTGGGACTCCATTCCCTTGAGGTGAGCAGTAGACTCATGACATGTTCTGCGGTTGGAAGCAGTGCTGATCATTCAATTGGTGGTGATGCCTTACACTTACTTCACGTATGCAGGAGCGGCGGTCTGGCAGGTGGTGCCTATTATTCGCCGTGTTGCCTAAACCGAGTGAATTACATTCCCTGTGGCTGGATTTGATTGTATTCTGTATAACGTTTACACGTATTGACATGCACGACTTGGGCCGATGTTTGTGCTTACGTACTACCCAAGGAAAAAGCCCTCTTTTACTGGTTCGCCAGTTATTTTGCTGTGGACTACGGTCTAGTTCCCAACTTAACGTCCCTCTTCGGTTTGTTGGTTCGGTCGGTTGATTAGCGCTAACCGCCAATTTTTTAATAATGTGGAAGAGCAAAACCCTTGTATCGGGTATTTTATATAAATATTGTGAGCCTTTTCCAAGTGGAAAGAGATTATTTAATTAAGGAATAAAGTATAATATTACATAACATTGAAAAATATACAATATAAAAAAAAACATAAAACTAATAAATTAAAATATCATACAGTCCTACTCTCAGTGGTTTCGTGCCAAGAACGCTGGCTGCGTTTCTTCGCTGAATGGCTACACTTAGCCCTTGAGCGAGAAAAGGACTAGCCCTCTTATCACCAGCAGCGACGACCAGTCTCGTATACAGTTCCTTTAGGAACCTCACCGCATATGGACTCCATGGACCGATAGTCTCTACAGCAAATGGCACAAATATGTAGTCATCTCTCAGAGACTCATACTTGCGCCTCTTACTTAATTCAGCTGCCTCTGATGCCAACACGGCTGTAATCGAGGTACCCTTGAGATGAGAGGCTCTCAAAGTGTCTACGCAAGTAGCATCCCACACTAAGGCGCTACCTCTCTCCCAAAGGACCAATGTCATACCGTCGGATCTCTTGCCATCGTCTCTAAATATTCCACAAGACTCTAAAACTGAGGGAACATTTTTAGAGATAAGAGCTCTTTGGATGAAATCGTTAAAAGAACCGTGCCGTGAAAACCTACCAGCATTTATCTTACATGAAAATCCGTGGAGCCTAAACTCGTAGACGCTGCTATAAGGAATTAAAGTGGAATAGGGACGATTTAATGTTCTTAACCTTTTTGAGCCCTTTCTTAGGTTTGCTGTGGACTACGGTCCAATTCCCTAATTAAACGTTCTTCGGGAAGCACGTCGGTTGGTTGGCGCTCAGCGCACACGGTGTGTGTGAAGCCGTGTGCCTCCCTCACATTTTTTAAATGTGGGAGAGCAAAGCCCTTGTATGTGGTATTTTATATAAATATTTTAAGCCTTTTCCAAGAGGGAAGGGATTAATTAATAATTAGGAATTGACTGATGTGATCCTGATACAAGTGTAATAGGGACGATTTATGTTCTTAACCTTTTTCAGCCCTTTCTTGGGTTCTTTAGCTCGAAATAATTATAAGGCACTACTAGCAACGGCTTTCAATTGCTCTTGTGAATATTCATTCTTCCAAGAGAAACCTAAAAGAACTAAGTTACTAAACAAACGCTACGTAAATAAAGGACCTAACTAAAACGATTACGCCATAAATTTATTAAACAGCCTATAACTAAATCTTAAGAAAGATCCCTTTGGGGAAGATCTTTATATAATATTTGTTTATCCTGGTCACGTAAATTTTATATAATTATATACGCCTTTTTCTATATAGAGGTGGCGGAGCGTTACACAAAGATTCACGTATCATAGAGCTATTGCAATAAGACATAGAGTTGAGTATGCTTGCTGCACTTAAAAGTATTACCAAACACACTCACCCTAATCCGAAAGATAGCCGACGTATCATAACGCTATATACGTATAATTGGTAGGGGTGTGCAACGTCCACGGGCGAGTCGTATTGCTACAACAAACCCGCTCATGACCAACACTAAGATTATGTGCCTAGGACATATCGATTAGCGAGTCCATGTTTAACGCGGTCTCGGTCACGGTAAAGCAACGTACACGCCACTGTAATAATCCTTTTCAAGTCCCATTTCTATCTTCAGATTGCTTTTACATATTTGAGACCTTCCACATATTTGCTTTATTTCATAGACCTTACTACGTAGGACACTCAATAAGTTTTAAGATATACAAAAAGTATTCTAGATACTATTAATATTTATTTTACATCTTTTCAAAATATTCTCCATTATGCTCTATACAAAGTTCTATTCGCCTAAACCAACTCTGAAAACACTTTTGCCAGTCTTGATCTGACAGGTCGGAAATCGCTTCTTCGTAGGCAGCCACGGCTTCTTCGGAGCTTGCAAAAAAATTGCTTTTTATTTTTGCTTTGACTCTTGGGAACAATTAGAAATCACAAGGATCTAAGTCAGGGCTGTAGGGTGGGTGACTTAGAGTTTCAACACCAGATTCCTCAATAAATGCTTTTGTTCTAAGGGAGGTATGTGAAGAGGCGTTATCGTGATGCAGCATGATTCCCCGAAGCCCGGTCTTTGGTCTTCCCTCCCACACAGCTTGAAAAGCTTTGGGTTATGCAACTGTAGTATACCATTCAGAGTTGACTGACCTACAATTTTCCACCATTGATGTCAACAAATGTCCGCTCCGCGAAAAAAAACTAGCCACAATTTTTTTGCCGACGTTGCGAAGTCTTTGCAGTTTTGTCGATAATTGTCCTTCTGAGTAGACCCATACCGATGATTGCCTTTTATTTTCCGGATCATATTGATAGATCCATGTCTCGTTACCAGTAACGATTTCTGAAAAAAGCGCTGGAAGCGTTGCAGGAAAATTAATAGAACTTTGTTTTTTTTTTTATATTGACCAATTGGCTTATGGAGTTCTATTTTTAAATAAATTTTCTTTTTAGAAAATCCATTTTTAAATTTCGAGCTTCTCAAAACTTATTGAGTGACCTACGTATCATATGTCTTTTATATGGGGATATACATTGTGCAACAGTACTTTGTTAGTCAGCCACCAGACCACCAGACCATCACACAGAAATGCACCTCCGGCAGCTTCCTTATAAAATCAATTAATTATTACATGAACTCACTCCACGCTCGGTAACTTAAAATATTTTGACCCATTTCCCAGTTATAATATGAAACGTATAAACGTTATTTATCTTTATTTTTGCAATATAATCGACTTGCATTTACATTATGTAATACCTTTTGAATATTTTAAGCATTGTTTAGTAAATTCAATTAATTTTAAAGACACTATTAAGCCTTTACTTTATTATAATACTTAATGTTCGAAATGAATATATTTTAATTTTATGCTTATTACTGCATTTAAATTGTTTAAAATATTACTTTTAAGATATCTTTAGACTACTTTATATAGAAATTAAATATATTTATTATTAAGTATAATGCGCCGTCACAATATCAATGATATGTTGATATGAAACATATCATTACCCTTAACCGACGAGCGTGTATGCGTAGATATATGGATGTAAAGTAGGCGAGAGAGGTGTGCCAGGATCGTGCCAAATGGAAGTCCGTAGTCTCTGCCTACCCCTCTGAGTGACAGGTGGAGTGTTTATATATATGTTGCAAACCAGTAACACTCATTGCTATGCGGACGACAGCACTAGTGATGCTCTGCTGTCGACATATCGAATGACGTGCAGTTTCGTAGTCACTTGGAAGAGAAGGCTAAATTGGCCTCTAACAGCTTGGCGTGCTCAACAGAGCGCGACAGTATTTCATACCGGCATACCGCGCGCAACTTTTCAAGGCGCAGGTTCGGCCTCACATTGAATATCTTGCCCGGCGGGAGATCTCCCCTTTTCCTTCCAAGACCAAACTGTTCACTTCGACGTGATCTGAACAGGCAACAACCTTCGGAAACCTAATCTTCAAGCTTTCTTCATCGTCCTCAAGTACCCCATCCATTCGCTCCCAGGCAGATATTGTCAGCAGTCTTCACATGCTGCAAGAAATCTAGCTAGACAAGGTTCATCGCAGCACAGGAATAATAATTCCTGTTCCTTCAAGCTACTCTCTGCACTACATAGTTCGGTACGGTTCTGAGCCTTACTGCTCACCTCTGCTTCACGGCACTCTCGTAGATTACTTGCCTTCTTCTCGACTCACCGCAGACTACAAGGCAATCCCTGGCAACTTGCACTTCTTCAATAACTAGACTGCACCATCGACCTCCGGTCTGAGCAGGGAAGTGATGTGGCGGTGCTGTCGTCGCACGGAAAGAGAAAACACACCGAAACCTATATCGTGTTATGAAAGTTCCGAAGTTACCGCGCTATATATAGAACAGCTCCGAAACAATACACGGAGCGTTGGCCGCTCCCCTGGCTGAACACCTTGCCTGGCGGGAGATCTCCCCTTTTCCTTCCACGGCCAAATTGTTGACTTCGACGTGATCTGAATAGGCTACAACCTTTGGGAATCCTCAAGTACCCCGTCCATTCACTACCGAGCATTTTCTATGCATTTACCACGGAGAGTGTTCTGAGAAAATGTTCGGATTAATTCCAGCAGCCATATTTTGGCGCGCGTTACCATTCACATCACGTTACCATTCACATTTTATACGTGGTAGAGCTTGATTTTTTTACGCTGGTATTCTGTGAGGTTCCGGTTGGCAGTTCGAACAAGTGACACATCGTTATTGTTGCTCCCAGTTTTTATAGTAAAATCAGTGAAAATACTTACAACTTTCATATAATAATATACACATCAAGAGGATAAAGTAACGAAGTTCTCGTATAACGTGAAACTGCGTAATATAAGTGCTATCATCAGTGATTTTAAGATCGAAAAAAAAATATAAATATAATTTGAGGTTAGTGCATTATATACCACTATATATACCACTACTCATAACCTTAGACAAATGTAACTCCGAAAGACATTTGGGTTTGCCAGATAAGTGCTACCAACTTTACCGCACTAACGAATCGGACAAATCAAACAGATAACAGATAAGAAGTGTTAACCAACCGCATCAACACATTAATTACGTTCCGTTTCACTTTGTAACATAAACATGGAGAACATGCAACTCATTCAAGAATGTTTTGAAAGAATGAAAATCGAAATGGCTAACCAAACAAGAGAAATAATATCGAAAATGGACGAAAAATTACTACCTTTGGTAACTGAAATAAAAGAACTGAAAGCAGAAAATAACAGTTTGAGAGAAAAAGTCGCAAGTTTCGAAAAATACAAAAGAAGAAATAATCTTATTATTCACGGCATTAGTGAAAATGAAAAATCGTCATTTGAGCTTATAGAAATAATCATAGAAAAGTAAATCGCGATCTAAATATTTCACTTGAAAATAGAGATATTGACATCACACCGAGTTGGGAAAAAGGTAAGCAAACAAAAGTAAGACCAATTTAATTTATTCGTGAACGGCTGGAAGAAGAATGAAATATTTTTAAATAAAAGAAATTTAAAGATGCATATATTTCGGAAGACTACCCCAAGGATGTTTTAATGAAAAGGAAAGAACTACAACGAAACTTATACAAGAAAGGAAAAGGCAACTTCGCTGTCATAAAATACGATAAGCTCATTATTAAACAGGGGGACGAACATCAATCAATCAAAACGTAAAAGAAATGAATCAAGCTCCCCTACTAACCTTAAACCTAAAAACCAAATGTACCCCACAAACTAATCGAGTCAATGATTTAACCTGATGCGAGGCAGAAGTAACTCCTATCATCATCCACCCAAACATCTGAACGCAGCACATAGACAACGACATCAGCCGCCGGAACAAAACAAAACACATGGAAGAACAACAAGGTATCAATAAACAAACCATTTCCAAGCCGACTGGTCCTGGAAATAAGACTCACCTCTTTCCTTAAATACAAAGAGAGAGATTCAAAAGAACATAGCTTAAAAATCTGTAAATATAATGTAAGGTCTTTGTCGTCAACAGAAAAATATTTAGAATTAGTTTATGCATTAGAAACATACATGATATATATTGGGACTCTCAGAAGTTAGAAGAATGGGTGTAACATCGAAGAGTACAATGATTGCATTCGCTACATTGGACAAACAAAAGGATTATATGGAGTAGGATTCCAAAAAGACACTAAAAAGCAATATAATCAATTTCACTGGCATCTCAGAAAGAGTAGTATTGCTCCAACAAAGTTTGAAGACATGCGTTTATCAATTATCCAAGTATACGCACCCACGGATAGCCTCAAGTGAAGAAGAGATACAAAAATTCTATAATGACCTGAAAAGGCGCATGAATTAGCCGAGGAAAAACTCTAGTAATTGGCGACTTCAATGCAAGAATCGGACAGCCTAAATTAGAGGAACAACCCATAATGGGAAAATACGGTTATGGAATGAGAAATGAAAGAGGCACGCGATTGATAGAATATGCCTTTGAATACAGACTGTCTATCATGAATACCTTTTTTAAAAAGGAAACAAATAAAAAATGGACTTGGGAATCCCCAGATAAAAGACACAGAAATGAAATCGATTGTTGTGACTAACACCCCAAAATTGGTAAAAAATTTCGAAATATTGAATAACATAAATTTCTCCACTGATCATAGAATTTTGCGAGCTATAGTCAGGCTATGTGTCCCGAAAAAGAGCAAGAAGAACTTCAAACCAGTCCTAAATACCCTATTAGCTGAAGATGATATAAGCGCATTCATAAACAACTTAAAATCTCACAAATTAGAGAAAATAGAAAAAGAACCTACAAATGTCCAAGACTATTATGACACTCTGGAACAAGCACTAACCTCAAGCTCTACACTAAAGAACATAACAAAAAAGAAGAAAAAACGCAAAATATTTAGCGAATTTACAGAATCATTAATACAAAGACGTACCAAACTCATATGCACAAAAAACAAAAGTAAAGAAATGAAAACGGAATTAGCGCAATTATTCAAACAAACCAACAAAGAGATAAAGAAAGACTATAAAAACATAGACAAGATGTCATTACACAAAACCTTATTAAGTTCAGGAGCACTAAAAGAGCGTTTAAAGAATTGCCTAAAAAAAATGGATACAAAATTTAGAAACTAAATCGAAAAAACAAAATCTAGAAAAGACATAATAGACCAAGCAAATATATTTTTATAAGGAACTATACAAGAAAAGAGACCATGAGAATAACATAGACGAATTAATAAATTACACTCCTAACGCGGAAAGTATTTCAGTAAATGAAAACGAAGTATATGAACATATCACACTGTTAAAACTGCGAAAAGCCCAGGACCTGATGGGATAAGTAATGAAATGCTCAAGTTCGTTTCACCTATATTTCTTAGCCAATTCACCCAACTATTTAATCAGATACTGAGACAGAAACTGTACCGAAACAGTGGTGCTCATATGATATTACCTAATTTACAAAAAGGCAAACCTCTTGATATAAGCAATTACAGACCCATAAGTCTACTGGCATGTTTATATAAGTTTTTGCGTCAATAATCCTAAAAGAATAACAGCAGAGATTGACGAAGCGCAACCCATAGAACAGGCAGGATTTGATCAGGCTATAGCATACGACTGACCATTTACATTCACTGGGACAAGTAATAGAGAAGTACAAAGAGTTCAGGAGACCCCATACATAGCCTTCATAGACTATAGTAAAGCTTGATAGTATTAGTCACAACTCTATCTGAAATGCACTAACATTACTGAACATTAACAGAAGGTATATAAACATCCTAAAGTACATATATAACAACGCCACCAGTAGAGTCAAGCTCGAAACCAGAGGAGAAGAAATAAGAATTGAAAGAGGAGTAAGACAGGGTGACCCTCTGTCACCGAAACTATTTATCGCTGTCTTAGAAACTGTATTTAAAAAACTAGACTGGAAAACCAGAGGGTTGAAATTAGCTGGCAGTTGCTTGAGCCATTTGAGATTCGCAGATGATATAGTTGTATTTGCTGAAACGTCTAAAGACCTAGAAGCAATGATAAACTCACTTGATCGAGAAAGTACTAAAGTAGGACTAGAGATGAATACCCAAAACAAAGATAATGAGCACAGCCAAAGAACCCTATTAGTATAAAAGGTAGACACATCGAATATGTGGACAAATACATATACCTAGGGAAACAGGTATCATTCAGATCATCTAGTAATGAAGAAGAAATAGAAAGGAGATGTAAAATAACTTGGAACAAATTTTGGTCACTAAAGGAAATATTAAAAGGAGATTATACATTAAATATGAAAAAAATTGTAATTGAAACCTGTCTCCTGCCTTGCTTACTGTATGGTTGCCAGACGTGGATTTACACACAAAAAATACTACTTACTTACTTACTTACTTAAACACACAAAAAATAAAACAAAAAATAAGAACAACACAGAGGGCAATAGAGAGAAGTATATAAAAATAAAAAAAATACACAAAATAAGATCAGAAATAATCAGAGAAAGAACAAAAATAAAAGATGCTTTAACACACAAGCCTTAAAACTAAAATGGCAATGGACCGGCCATATATCTAGGTTCACAGATGATAGATGGACCATAAAAACAACACGTTGGAGAGGACCGTTAGGCAAAAGATATGTTGGCAGACCAGCTAGACGGTGGGTTGATGATATCGTTGCAAAAACAGGGCAAGACTGGATGGTCCTAGGCAAAGACAGAGAATTATAGAAGGAGAAGGAGGAGGCCTTTACCCAAGAGGGATCCACATTCCAGAAAAATAGCTAACCACACTAACACTAGACTAATAAGTTAAATGTACTAACACAACTAACAAACATTTAGAATGTAAAATATTTTGATGTGGAAATAAAAGGCTTATGGGGTATTTATATAGTATTCTCATCTGGTTGGGCTGAATAAATATTTTAAAGGAAATAATAAATAAACATAAATATATATTTAATATACTAACATAAATAAATAAATAATACATAAATAAATAAATAATACATAAATAAATAAATAAATAAATAATACATAAATAAATAAAACCCAACTAGATGGAAACCCCGGCAGGGACCAAACAACGAGGGTTAGGGGAAAGGGAGAGAAACCGGCGGACGATGCGGGCGGTATCGAGGAGCACCGTCTGCATTTGAGCTGGAGCGGTCCGTCACGGAGTCCCAGTCGCCTCAGATGACCCGAAAGGCTGACTGGGATTAACCCGTTCGCAGAGCCGACTACAGGTATAATTTCGGTCGGCAGTCCACCCCACATGTCGGTCCTCGTGAGCCAGGTCCAGATATTTTGTTCCTTATCTGTTTCGGCTTTCACGAGTTCTCGTCATATGGAATGGTGATGTCGACAAAAATATCCTGATTGTGCCCGGTCCATCAGCACAATATCAGGCTTATTCGCAAGAATAGTCCTGTCTGTGATGATGCCCGGTCCCAATAGAGCCTGGCGCGATCATTTTCGAGCACGGCTTCCGGCAAGTACTATGTCGGCAATTTCGGTCCACGACATGTTTCAGAGCGAGCTCCTGGTAGAATTCTGGCTACTAAGTTGTGCCTGTGCAAGTACTCAGAGTTAGAAAGCGTTGAACAACCGAGATGACATGCCTAAGTGACTCACCGGGATGGCGACAAGCTCGACAGATGTCGACGGTGCCATCACTTAGGACGTATCTCCGATAGTTGTTGGTCTTAATAACCTGATCCTGTATCGCACAGACAAAACCCTCGGTTTCCCCAAAGAGGTCACCAAACATAGCCAGTGGAGGGAGGCAACTGTGTCTACGAGAGGCACATGTAGAGCCTTGTAGAACCTCCCGTGGAGCTCCTTCTCCTTCCATACGGTCTCCCTGGTCGGAAATGCTCTGTACTGCCGGGTCTTGCCATTCTCGTTGGCTAAGGATAGAGGGTAAGTCCTATCACAAGAAATGACGTCCCTATAGAGTGGATCATCCGATCTCGTCAGAAAGTAATTACGGAGGCTGCACACCGCGATTATGCATGCATTAAGCGCGGCAAAAGCCACGCCCACCATGTTTCCGCGGTAGTACAGCCTCATAATCGACGATCTCGGTGATGCATCCATGGGACGTCATAGTAGTGCGGACTTTTCTATCCAGGCGTTAAGTTCAGTTGAGTTCACCTAAGTATGCCAAAGGTATAAATGAGCATGACCCAACCGTTATATGCGTGTGTCTTATTCACACCGGACAAAGGCTGTTAAGCACTTTGGTCAAGCGTGCATAAAACATATCGCAAACTGACTGCTTCATACCCGCCTCATCGATACCGATGCTCTGTGACATACCCAGGTATCGGTATGTTTCAGCCTCAGAAATCCTGATGTTGATGGGCAGATAGTCTATGCCCTCAGAGTTGCAACCCTTCCCTTCAACATGGAGGACTGCACACTTATCCGTCCCCAGCTCCATTCTGATAGAATTACTAAAATCGCAAGTGATGTTTAGCAATTCCATAAGATGGGAGCGATTGGAGAGAAATAACTTGAGATCATAAAAAAGGCTTATTATTATTATTATTATGTGATATTTATATAGTATTCTCATCTGGTTGGGCTGAATAAATATTTTAAAGGAAATAATAAAAAACATAAATATATATTTAATATACTAACATAAATAAATAAATAACACATAAATAAATAATACATAAATAAATAAATAATATAAATAAATAAAACCCAACAGATGGAAACCTCGGCAGGGGAGACCAAACGGCCGAGGGTTAGGGGAAAGGAGAGAAACCGGCGGACGATGCGGGCGGTATCGAGGAGCACCGCCTTCTGCATTTGAGCTTGAGCGGTCCGTCACGGAGTCCCAGTCGCCTCAGATGACCTGAGAGGCTGACTGGGATTAACCTGTTCGCAGAGACGACTACAGGTATAATTTCGGTCGGCAGTCCCATTACGTCGGTCACCGTGAGCCAGGTCCAGATATTTTGTTCGCTTATCTGTTTCGGCTTTCACGAGGTTCTCGTCATATGGAATGGTGATGTCGACCAAAAATATCTCTGATGTGCCCGGTCCATCAGCACAATATCAGGCTTATTCGCAAGAATAGTCCTGTTGTGATGATGGCCCGGTCCCATAGAGCCTGGCGCGATCATTTTCGAGCACGGCTTCCGGCAAGTACTTGTAATATGGCAATTTCGGTCCACGAGACCGTATTTCAGAGCGAGCTCCTGGTAATTCTGGTATTGTTGTGCCCTGCAAGTACTCAGAGTTAGAAAGCGCTGAACAACCGGAGATGACATGCCCAGTGACTCACCGGATGGCGACAAGCTCGACAGATGTCGACGGTGCCATCCTCAGGATGTATCTGATAGTTGTTGGTCTTAATAACCTGATCCTGTATCGCACAGACAAAAACCTCGGTTTCCCAAAGAGGTCACCAAAACGTAGCCAGTGGAGGGAGGCAGCTGTGTTCACGAAAGGCACATGTAGAGCCTTGTAGAACCTCCCGTGGAGCTCCTTCTTCCATACGGTCTCCCCGGTCGGAAATGCTCTGTACTGCCGGGTTCTACATTGCTCGTTGGCTAAGGATAGAGGAGTAAGTCCTTTATCACAAGAAATGACGTCCTATAGAAAGGATCATCCGATCTCGTCAGAAAGTAATTACGGAGGCTGCTCACTTGCGTTATATGGTAAGCGCGCTAAAAAGCCACGCCCACCATGTTTCCGCGGCAAGTACAGCCTCATAATCGACGATCTCGGGTGATGCATCCTATGGGACGTCATAGTAGTGCGGACTTTTCTATCCAGGGCGTTAAGTTCAGTTTGAGTCCACCAAGCATGCCAAAGGTATACATGAGAACAGGCATGACCCAACCGTTATATGCGTGTGTCTTATTCACACCGGACAAAAGGCTGTTACATCTTTCAAGTGCTAAAACATATCGCAAACTGACTGCTTCATACCCGCCTCATCGATACCGATGCTCTGTGACATACCCAGGTATCGGTATGTTTCAGCCTCAGATAGGGTCCTGATGTTGATGGGCAGATAAGTCTATGCCTCAGAGTTAGCAACCCTTCCCCTTCAACATGGAGGACCGCACACTTATCTGTCCCCAGCTCCATTCTAATAGAACTACTAAAATCACAAGTGATGTTTAGCAATTCCATAAGATGGGAGCGACTGGAGGCGAATAACTTGAGATCGTCCATATAGAAAGGTGGGTCACTTTGTACCTCCTTTCCGAAGCTGAAACCTCCCGGAGTCCTCCAGTAATGTACTGAGAGGGTTCAGGAGAGGCAAACCAGATTGGACTCAAACAATCGCCCTGGAAGATACCCTTCTTATCCTTATGTGGCTTCGCATCCGTCATCCGCTCGCCTAGATGACAAAGGATTGTACTTCATTGGCCCATACACTGCCCGAGGAAGTCTCTAACTGTACAGTCAATTTTGTACAGCTCGAGGACCCTCTTAGCCATGTATGGGGCACCGAGTCAAATGCCTTTTATAGTCTATCCAGGCGACGGAGAAGTTCCGACGGTTGCGTTTAACCACTTTGCCAATGACCGCGTCAATGAGGAGTGGTTCCTTGTTCCACGATGACGCCCGACATCCATTTTGAGGCGCGATCACCTGATTTAAATCCAGGTGACGAATGATTCGCGTACCAAAATGGATGTCAGTGTCTTATATATGGTGGGTAGACACGTAATAGGGCGGTATTTGCTAGGTCTGTGGAATCATGGTCTTAGGAACCAAATGAGTGATCCCAGTAGTGAAGAGGCTCGGAGCGACTTTGGTCGAGAGCCTCTTGAAACTGTCAGGCAAGTACAGCGTGACACACCACGAACCCTTCAGCCAGTAGTGATGCAATCCGTCGAGTCCGGACTTTTCCAGTTCGGGGCCCTACGGACCGCCTCAGCTACGTCATCCGGCGTTAGGATGACTCGCATTACTCGACGCCACAACTTCCGTCCAAGGGCCTCGCTGTGGTTTACGGCTCTGACCACAGGCCGCGCCAGAATGCGACAGTGTCGGCCTGATTCGGTGCTGGGCCCGTTCCACGTACCATTGGTCGCTCCATGACTATAGAGCCTCTTCTGATCACCTGGAAGAGACGATTCTGGTTGAACCGTCTTGACTCGGTATATCGCCGAATCCGCTTTCCTGCAGCGATTCTTCGTTTCAGGCGTCTATGCGCTCCGTCAGTTTTTGCGTTATATCCGGCTGGGACAAACTGACATTTGTCCCAGCAAACGCCATCCTGACGGTGCGCACAATTCTGGCCTATTATTGCCCGACCTGAAGTTTATCAGTCTGCCGATGAGGGTTTCGTTTTGCGATACGGTCCTCAATCCTTCTTCTCCAGGCTGATAGCTACTTTGACCAGTAGCACGTCCAGACGTGGGAAGTTTGCACCAACAATGCGGCAAACCGCGGCGCCAAAGAGTATTGAGTCCGTATCGCAAAGGTCCCGGCTGGTTTCAAATAGGTTGCCAGCATGGGTTCAGGGCCGTCACGACATCCGCTCAGGGTTATGCGAGGAAGTCGCGGTCGATTTTCGAGAGGCGTACTGCGCGTTTCCACAATCGCCTCTTCCAATGTAATTCTCATTTGCTCTAGTTCTGTTCCGCGATTGTTTCATCATCGTCTGAATCAACCACAACTGGGGATTCACAGCGGCATCCACGTGCGGGTTGCTCTGCAACTTGTGACGCCGCATTCACAGTCGTGTATTTTCATCCGATGAGGAAACAGCCTCACGTCAGCTGTTCGAGTTCGGTGCCATCAAATATGTTTGAGCGCAAGATATACCGAACTCGGTCTGCCAGGTTTTGCTCGGTGACGGTTATAGATGGCTCCAGCTCAGCAAAAGTCGATGCATCCCAGCCCGGTACGCAAAACTCCAATTTCTCCCCTTCGCCCTAAAATACGCCCGCAATGCGTTTCTGTTCATTTCAATTGTCCATCGCATGGCGTACTCCACCAGTGGCGGGTGCCGATTGCTGGGCCCGCAAAGACCCTGCCGACACCCAGCCAGCTGGTGGGATGATACGGAGGGGCTGTGGTCGGCAGCTCCTCGTGATCGGCTGGCGGTTCGCATGCTGTCGCGTCCAGCGCCAGCTCCAGACGCGCCCTGGCGACCTCCAGGCAGCGGCCCTTTGCGCGTATTCCAGAGTTCCATCATCCATGTAATGGGCGTCAGTTTACGGGAGACGCCCAGACCCGGCACCGTTTCATGGTGAAGCCATGTGCACAAGCGGGCCTTTGCACCTTCAGTTTTGCCGAGGCACGGCACTAACACCTCATGGCCAGGCGCTGACTGACTGCGCTGACGTAGCAGTTTTGTCACATAACCGTTACGTCAGCGGGCGATGGGGTCGTCACTTCCCTACGCCCTATTATTATTATTATTATTATTATTAGAGCCACGCTGCAGGTATATTATGGTTGTAGCACGAATGGGTCGGCTCGACCGGGGTAGGACCACGCTCTCACAGACAAACAGCGTTAAATAGCAGATTAATGTTGTTGTTTCGTATGGTGAGTGAAGAGAACCGGATACCCTTTTTACTTGGAAAGAGGCATTCCATCGTTGTCTTCAGGGGAGACAACGAATCTGCATTTTGATTCTTAATCGAAGATAAATGTAAATCTCTGTGGGCCACAGCATCCACTTTCCATCGGGTGGACTGTGTGCTGGTTTGTCACCCCCATTCTATAAAAAAATAAAACATCATCTGGATGCTTGGCAGTCCACTACTGTGCGTTTTACTAGAAATTTTCTTCCTCGCACGAATACTTTGTGGAATCGTTTACTATCGGCGATTTTTCTGGAAAGATACGACTTAGGCACCTTCAAAAAACGAGCTTAGTCCTTTTTAAAAGGCCAGCAACGCACTTGCAATGTTGTGGCACATGGTGCAACCGGTGTTGCAGTTTTTCATGGGCGGTGGTCGACACTTACCATCAGGTGAGCCGCATGCTCGTTTGCCCCCTCTTCTATAAAAAAAATACTGACTAAGCACTACGAGTGCGAATGACGGGACGGTGACGTACCTACAGTTTTACAGCAAAAAATCATTTATTCGTTGCCGTACAAGTGAGTGCTTCAGACAATGGCACTGCAGTAGTTGTAAGGTTTTTAAATACTAAAAGCTTGGAACGAGTGCATTTTGTAAGTGGAAATGAGTTTTCACAATTAAAATCATGCAATTTTAATACTAGTAAGGGCAACAAACGAGCACACACTTCAGATGGTAAGTGGATACTGTGGCCTAAATACACATTTATCCTCGGTAAAAAATCAAAATGCAGATGCGTTGTTACTTCAGAGGACTAAGATGGAGTGTAACAGTATATAGTATCTCTATCAGTTAAAGTGGTTTTGGTTCTTTGTCACCATAGAAACACAGCAGCATTAAGCTGCTATTTTACGCTCGTATTCTGCGCAATTGTGATCCTGCCCCGGTCGAGCCGATCAAGTTGTGCTACTGACCTATTACAGATCGTACGCGCATGCATAGTTGAGGTCACTGGTCCACAGAAAGCGAAGGCAAGCGCACGCGGTTTTAATTATATTCACACTACTAGCTGTGCCTCGCGGTTTTACCCGCGTATATCACGTGTCTAAGACGCGTGACATGACACGACACCTAGTTCAAGCATTTTGGAGAGCAATGTATGGAAAAATGGGAAAAATTAATGGAGTACTTTTATCTGCGAGCGAAGTTACATTTTATCCACTCTCACTTCCCCTATCGGTTGAGCGTCAATCAGCCCGCCTCCCTCCGCGCCCAAAAAGTGTCCCAAAGCGCGGTTTTCTTCAGTTTGAAAGAAAACCGTATACGATACATGAAAAGTGTATACGTACGAAATAATTCTTGATAATTTTGCTATATACCTCTTATACATACAAAAGTGATAACACTTATAGTTTCCGCGCAATCTGCCACGAAACATGTACATTTTTGATCATTTTCTGATTTTTTGGTCAAAGTTTAGTTTTCTCAAAATTTTCCTACTTTACCACCTAGCTAGGTATAAAAGTAAAGAGATGAGATGATATTGTTCTTTATAAAGAGGTATAATTTATTTCTAAGCTCTTTCATTTCACGTTGCGTTGCTATTTCGAAAATTTAATTGATTAATAAGTATAAGAGGTTGATAGAAAATTCTTCATAAAATTGTCTTGATTATGAAGTAACTTTTGTTCGTAAGGATTAATATGCCATGCTTAATTATAACGCTTATAAATAAATTTTTAATTTTCAATATTTTTTGTCACTAAATACCTTATTGTGGCTTATGTATATGAAATAGGCATATGGTATCGCGGACTTTTTTTTAGATGGAGTAAAGATCTATATTTTTGTAGAATGTTGAATTTACGTATCACTAACCATTACACCAGCGCACGTGGATAAGTCATCTCGGGAGCGCTTTTCTTCTGCATTGCTTAAGAAAAATCAATATTTAAATCTAGCTGAAAAGTGTGGCCTGGTTCTAGATATCCTATACTATTCCTCATGAATCTGGCTATAATATATAAACAGAATTTTGCAAATTGGACTGGTAGTTCCAGAGATTAGCGTGTTTAAACAAACATAAAACAAACAAAAAAAACTCTTCCGCTTTATTATATTAGTATAGATTATAAAAGGTTTTAATTGTTCTTAACAACGAAAATGAATTTAGTTTCTTGTTGAAGATGTTTATAATTCATCATCTTCTCCAACACAGATGCAGCCTGGTACTACTTAGTTTAAAATTAGGTAATGGAATCTACTAATGTACGTATCTGTAAATTCTTATGGATGCACGTGTATAATGGCTTTAACTAGATTAAAATAGTCTGACCTGAAAAGTTTTGACTATGACTTTGAACAAATGTTAAGTATCTCAGTTAATACATAAAATATACATTCAAATATTTTAAATTTCCACAAAACTCAAGCATTTGGCATAAATCAAGTAAACTTGTTTTTGATTCGAAGGAAAGCAGTTAGTGCTCAAAATACCGCCATAACTCATACGCTTTTAAGTCGAATACGTAGCGAGTATTTTGTGGTATGAACATAGTTTTTACCGGCAATACTGTTTCCCGATAACTGCACGAGGTTGTCTGTGCGGCAGAAAAATGAGAAATTCTGTAAACAAACAAGCAAAACCAGTTCGCCCATAAGCGCTTTTAGAAATAAAACCATTAGTTCAGAGCAAATTTGTTTTGGAGCAATTTTTGTTTGAGCAATGCTGAATAATATTGGTTTATTAGTGTTCCATGCCTAATTCCGCAAAACGAAACACTCATGATATCACTTCTGTGTCTATCTGTCTGTCACAGAGATTTTTCTAGATTTATTTACGAAGATGATAGACATTTTGCCTAATTATAAGATTCAGTCTCCGAACTTTTCGAGTATTTAAGCGTGGCTCTACCCTGGTATTATCATACAATTGTTACTAAGATCTATCCTAGAATATGCCTTTGTAGTTTGGAATCCTCAATACAATAAGCACATAAGCAATATAAAGCCAATTAACAAAAAATAATCCGGAAATATTTAAGTTATAAATATTTTAAGAGCAATGAGCCTTCACCTAGCAACATTATTCCTTTGTCTGTTCGTCGCTTAGCGAGTGACCAACTATTACTGTATAAGTTTGTTAATAACCCCGTTGATTCGCCATTTCTATTACAAGCAATTTCAATTAAGTACCCTCGATTGAGTTCTCGGGGAAAAGTATTTTTTGATGTACTTTACACACGAAATATGCAAGTAATTTTATTTATACAACATTTAAAAAACCCTGTGGTTCCCGTTAAGTGTATTATCTTATTTTAAACTTATTGAAAATTATTTTCTACTTTTTAGTTCGGTTACAAAAGCGTGTATTTTTAGTTTTTTTTAAACTATTATTTATTTTCTATTTTTTAGTACGGCTAACTACAAAAGCGTGTTTTATTTTGCTACGAAGTTCTTTTACGCGGCTTACAGTAAATTGAACTGGCAGAAATCGTAGTTGTTTTATAAATTATTCACAAATCCTGAGGATCCTGGCAAGGATAATGGGACAAACTATTTAAATTATTCCATTGTCATCGGTTTTTGATAAGTGTGCGAAGTTTCAAATCAACCCGACGTTTTTAATCGGATGAAAATCACATTCAAAAATTCAGTTACTTAGATACATACCAAGCTAATAAAAGCTTGTTAAAAATTATCATGTTCGACAATTCTACATTTGAAAAATAAGTCGCTGTGTGAAAAAGAAAAACTCGCCAAAGCGCTCCTTGAGACGGCAATTCGAGAAAGTGATAGAGCAGGCTACTTCTCTAGCGCTATCATGTTGACCTGTCAGCGCTTCTGCACTGCGACAAGATCTTTACATGATTTTGAAAAAGCGTCTAATTTCGCGCCTCATTTTAACTTAATTAAAACGTACACGAGCGACACATATTTTTAAGAGACATTTCAATAATAATTCTCAAAATAAGCAAGTATGTTATTTTAGGATATCTATAGGGTAAAATTGAAGTCATCGGCATCCACTGAACCTATTATTTTACAGAAAAAGTAGTGAATATTTTCTTTGAACGATTTTTTTTTTATAGAAGAGGGGGCAAATGAGCATGCGGCTCACCTGATGGTAAGTGACTACCGCCGCCCATGAACAACTGCAACAGCAGGGGAACACGGGGAATTACATATGCGTTGCCGGCCTTTTAAAAAGGAGTAAGTCCTATCGGTCCGGAAAAAACGCTCGTGGTAACTGATTCCACAAGGAAGTTGTGCGAGGAAGAAAACATCTTCTAAATCACACAGTGGTGGACCACCAATCATCCAGATGGTGTGGATGGTATCGGGAGTTCTGCCGCGATGTGCGTTCGTGAAATTTGGCGGCTGGGGTTAATCCAAACAATTTCTCAGGGCACTCCCCATGATAAATTCGAAAGAAAATGCAAAAGGATGCAGCATCTCTTCACAGCGCCAATGAATCGAGCCGATCGGAAAGGATTCGGTCGTCGACGATTCGAGCTGCTCTGTGCTGGATGCGGTCATGTGGAAGGAGCTAGCACTGGGGAGCCCAGCCCAGAGATGGGAACAGTATTCCATGTGAGGCCGAACCTGCGCATTGTAAAGTTGCCGGCGTTGAGCCGGCATGAAATACTGTCCCGTTCTGCTGAGCACGCCAAGCTTTTTAGAGGCCAATTTGGCCTTCTCTTCCAAGTGACCACCGAGGATTCCGATACTGGCTGAGGCAACAAGGGAAGTGAGTTGAAACTAAGGAGATACGACAAAGGAGTTCTTTTTAGCGGTAAACGCGCAAACTTGTGTCTTCTGAGGATTAAACTGGACTAGATTTAGTCGCCCCCAACCCGAGACTTTGTTCAGCAAAGACTCGACTTCAGACATAAGTTTGTTCCGGTACTCGGCGATGTTTTCCCGAGAAATATTGGCACGGCCGATGTATAGAGCATCACCAGTGCTGTCATCCGCATAGCAATGAATGTTACCGGTTTGCAACATATCATTGATATGCAGAAGAAACAGCGTTGGTGATAGCACGCAGCCTTGTGGAACACCAGCGTTAATTGGCTTGTAGTCGGAGCATGCACCGTCTATAACGACCTTGATGCTCCAATCTGCAAGAAAGTTGGTGATCCAATTGCAAAATTTATCGGAAAGCCCATAGGAAGGGAGCTTTTAAAGAAGTGCTTTGTGCCAAACCCGATCGAAGGCCTTCGCAATGTCCAAACTAACGGTCAATGTCTCCCCCTTGGACTCTACTACCTCCGCCCATCTATGAGTCAGGTAGACCAGAAGATCACCAGCTGATCGACCCCGACGAAAACCGTATTGGCGGTCACTTATCAGCTGGTGATCATCAAGATACCGCATGAGCTGGCAGTTTATAATGGATTCCATTATTTTGGAGAACAAGGAGGTAATGGCGATAGGCCTGTAGTTGGACGGGTCTGAATGGTCGCCTTTTTTAGGGATCGGATGGACAAAAGTTGTTTTCCATGATTTCGGGACAACGCCTAGTTATGATTTCAGGACAACGCCTAGTAGGAGTACCAAAAAAGATGCGTTATAACCGGTGCCAACTCCGGAGCACACGTCCTCGGCACAATTGGGGGGATTCCATCAGACCCACTCGACTTGTCGATGTCCATGGAGAGGAGTGCTTTGCGAACCGAGCGCTGTGAGAACCGCACATCCGGCATGGAGCACTCACACCGCGGGATGCTCGGCGGTGTGTTCCCCCCGTCATCAAGAGTCGAGTTGGACGCAAAAAGGGAGCCTAAAAGGTCGGCTTTCACTTTTGCGGCGTGAGCCAGTGAGTCGTCCTCCCTGTGCAGAGATGGTAGTGATGGCTTACAGAAATTCCCTTGGACAGCCTTGGCGAGAGACCAGAATGCACGGGTTTCCGAAGGAAGTTGAACTAGTTTCTCGCCAATCCTGTCTATGTGCTCTGACTTTGCCTTGGAAATAACTCTTTTGAAGGACCTGGAGGCAAAATTATACTTCTTTTTAAGCATGCTGGTGTTTACATCCCGAGCCGCCGAAGCCTCAGTCCTGGCCTGGTAACAATCCTGCTTACTGCGTAATGCCGTCTTACAGGAGCGACCAAACCAAGGCTGCGATCTGCCTCCGATGAGTACCACAGATGATGGAATAAATAGTTCCATTCCCTGTAACACCACATCAGTGACAGAGTCAGCAACAGTGCTGGGATCATCCGGCGAGAAGCAAACCCGCCCCCATGGGTAGGATGCGAAGAAAGACCGCATTCCGTCCCAATCCGCCGACCTGTAATGCCAAACACGGTGGCAACCTGCAGAACGCAACCGCGAGGGGAGCGTGAGTGGCACCACACTCCGGATCAGACAATGGTCCGAAGAGCCGAGAGGGGCATCGACGGAAACCTGATATCCGTCCGGATAAGACGTCAGCAGATGGTCCAACAGGGAAGGTGTATGATCCTCCACATCTGGAATCAGTTGTGTCGGACCATATTCCAAGGCAAAGTCATAAACAGATCTCCCGCATGATCGGTTAAACGTTAACTGAGCCATTCGGCGTGGTGGGCGTTAAAATCGCCAAAGATCACGATTTCTGCGGATGGGACCTGTTGTAGCAAGGAATCTGTAGCCATTTGGATGTGATCGATGAGTCGGTCTGTTTAAGCTGCTGAAAAGAGGGAAGAAGCAACAAAAATTTTTGAGATGGACATGAAAATCAAAAATGAAATTTTAATTAAGGCGGTAAACAAAAAAATAATTAATAACTATGACTTAATAAAAAACATGATTTTATTATTTAACTTTTTTCTCACAAGGAGTCTCCAGGAGTTCTCTGGCTCTATTTCGCTGAGGAGTACTTGATTGTTCACACCTTATTTGTCCATTTTGTAAGAGTGCCTCCCAAGGTGCTGGAAGAACCAAATCTGCATCATCAGGTGGAACTGTTTCTCGTCGTTGACACAATATGTTATGCAGCGCAGCCGTTGCCATAATTATAACCAAGGCCTTATCTAATTTAACTCGTAGTCCTAAAGCTAGTACTGGAAATCTTCGTTTCAAAACCACATAAGACCTTTCAACAGGGTTTCTTGTCCTGATCTGCGACTCGTTGTACAGTTGCTCTACTGCTGTTTCAGGATTCTCTAGTGGGGGCATAGAATAGGATGTAGCAGCATATCCACCACACCACAAGTAAAATTCTTTCACCATTATCACCAGCTTCAAATTTTGCTTTACGGCAGCAATTATTAAATATAGTACTGTCATGTGCTGACCCAGGCCATCTTGCGACATTATCAATAATTTCCAAATTTGAATTACATATAGTCCGGACATTAATAGAAAAATAGCCTTTTCGATTTCTAAACAGTTCTGCCTGATCACGCCCGGGTGAAGAAATTCTGACATGTGTGCAGTCCATTGCCCCTATAACTCTCGAGAATCTTGCTATACCATAAGACTCCCTTTGATTTCGCCGAATTTCCTGTTGAGTATTCGGAAATTTTATGTACGCGTGGTTCAATGACGCTATGGCAGCACTAACTCTATGTACTATTCTATGTGCTGTAGGTGTGCTGAGCCCACTAAAATCACCGATCGTTAATTGTGCATTATTCGTAGCATAAAATCTTAGTGTTGCCAAAAGCTGATTGATCGGAGAAATTGACTAATTCCTGTAAACTAAAACAGTTTTTATTTAGAGCAATTCATTGCCGTATTATGTACCTACGAACAGTATAAATAGGTACAAAGACTCACCTCTCATATATAAATTCCAAATGATCTTCAATTTTGATCAAAAGATTATGAGCTGCTACTTTAGATAACCGAAATCTTATCCTAAAATCTTCGTCATTATGGTCATAAAAATAATTATTCCTTTCTTTTAGCCACCTTGGACGTCTTACAACATAGGTTTCATCTTCACTATCATCACTCTCACTTTTGTTAATCATTCTTCTCGAACGTTGCATTATGTAAGGCTATACACTCTCAGTAATAATTATATTAAAAATTTATTAACAAAACAGCAATTCAAGAACAAGAAACTTGGACGTACGCGACAGACTATCAAATGTCAAATAATTAATAGCTGACAGCCTGTCGGCCATTTTTAACCGAAGAGTAACTCCGTATTCCTTCAGAATCGGGAGTATAAATTTTATCTCTTGGTTATCTATTTATTCTTGGGTTAAATTGTTGGTTAAATGTAAAATTTGATATCCCAGAATAACTTATATCATTACTCTTGGAATAAAACTTATCTGAGTTTGGTAAAATCGGCCCTAAGCCGTGTACAAAGGTTGATACGTGTCAAAATGTTTTCTTTTGTAATTTACTATTTTATAAAATCTGACAGTGGATGGCGTGTATCAGGCTTTTATAATATTCAGCTGATTAAATACTAACTTAAAAAGTTATGTCTATTTCGTTAATATATTTTTTTAACTATAATAAGCTAGTGACTGACTACTATCCCATCTGATCATAAGTGGTGAAAAAGTCGAAGATAGCAAAGCGAACTGACTTAGATTAACAAAGTCTATTCACTATTGCATTGAAGACACCCACATTGTAATCGGATGGAACGACAGATGCTGGCAGATTATTCCACTCCTTTGCTGTACGCATTATGAACAACGAAGCAAACCGTTTGATTTCGTATGTCGATAACAAAGGGTACTCGTAATTCAATCAATTTTTTTTTAAATTTAATAAAGTCAACCACTCCGTGTAGTGGCGCTGTAAGAATATCCAGTACACCATATCGTCCCGGGGGTATCGTAAGAGGCAAAGGGAAACAAATCAAAAGATTGGCAGCAAGTTTTCCTAATAATAACAACTACAAAAATAAAAATACTGCAGTTGCCAACCCGCCTTCCAAGCATGGCAAATATGGAAAAAATCCCCTTTCCCCCTATGAAGCAATTTATGTAGTTCAGGACTTAAGGTCTAACTTAAGGTAAGGTCAGCCAGAAATATCCATGAGATGGTGGCGTAAGGAAAACCATCGACTCCTTTCATCCCGTAGGTGACGTAAGAGGCGACTATTTTAAATTCCAAAAAAATCTTATGGTTTCCGACAGATAAAAAAGTTATAAGTTGTAAAGCCATGCCACAGCTATATTATGGTTGTAGCACAAATAGCGGCTTGACCGGGGAAAAACCACGCTCTCACGGATAGCCAGCGTACATCAGCAGCTAGGTGATGTTGTGTATCGTATAGTGAGTGTAGACCAGAGTCCATTTTTACCGGAAACGCGACATTGCATCCGAGACCTCATGGGTGACAACATATCTGCATTTTGATACTTTCATATAAATTAGGTGGACTGTGTGCTCGTTTGTTACCCTTATTCTATCAAGAAACGGCAGATTAATCATCTACTGTACTACTCTTAAGGCAGACGTGAGACCTACAATGCGAGAGACCCAATGGAGGATTTGTATAAATGGTCATCGTTGGCAGGCAGATTTACGATCGTAGTGCTAAGTGTCACGCACATGCTATATTGGTGGTAATAAATGTATACCACGAAGATAGCATACTTAATTGTATAAAATATTATAATGTAAATTAATATTTAAAAAATGTAAAACGTCGTAGTTGATGATAGATGAAAACCAATGAAGAAATATGGAGCAAAATAAATAAAAATAAATAAATAGAGTTTCGTTAATAAAATCAATATATTTTCAGTTTACAGTATAATAATATACAATATTATTATAGTTATAAATTCAATACACAATTAAGAATATTTCAATCATCATCATCATTACAGCCCTTCACAAGACCACTACTGAACATAGGCCTCCCCCAAGGAATGCCACAAAGCACGGTCCTGGGCCACAATATATTAATATAAAATATAAATACAAGAAAAGTAAATATTTTAATATAGACTATTTTCAATAAAGACGCCACCGACTTGACCTCTCGATTCACACAAGGGAATCGAGAGGTCGAGTCTGTGGCGTATAGGGGGCATGACGGCTTAAGAGAGCGTAATGCCGTTTGCCGTCACGGCATACGAGTTGGGTTTACTGCCAAGGTGCGCCGCTAATAGATTTTCCACATCAAAAAGTCCCGCTGGGTTTCTCACTGGTTCTTTCCAGGACAGAGTTTCATTATTCCGAATCAGTGGTTAAGTTTAAAATAATTTCAATAAGTATTCTTGTAACTGGTACTGAATAAAAATTATTCTAGTCTATTCTATTCTGCCGCTGCCCGCGGTCTGGGTATTTTATGTTTAACGCAAACAAGATATTCCTGTCTATCGGAAGCCATAAGATCTTTCTAGAATATGCTATTGTCGCCTCTTACGAAACACACATAGAAAAATGGGATGACACTCTTACGCCACTACTACACGGCTCAATATAGATGTTTATAGGTAATAGAAATAGAATTTTTGTTACAATTTAGATTATATATTTATTGAAAGTCATTCTTATGTTTAGTTTGTTAATGGTTTAGAAAATACTTCTTTCCTGGGAAGAACCAGCAAGAAACACAGCAGCACATAAAAAAATGTATTTGAACTTGGCAGTTGACGAATTTTGTATATTTTGTGGGTTTTATTGTAAAAGCGTATACATTGCCCCAAAATGAATTCATGACTCGGAGGAGTCAAGTGACTGGTACTTCTACCTTGTGTCTGTTTCTAGTATTTACAAGGTTAATATCTCTCTTCTTTTAAAACTTCTTTTATTTTTGTGTACTTACACACATTAAATTTTCGTAAATGTATTAAGAGGCCAAATTTAATATATTAATTTCCTTACTTTTATTCATAAAAATTATATTTGTATACTGTTAATATCTTAAAGCTTTCTCAATTTCATGGCGAAATTCGTGGAAAAACCTTCGCTTAATATAACAAGGAGATGAAAGACGACCCGAAAGTAAATTATATAATAACCAGTCATTTCCTGAAAAGTCAAAGTGCGTAACGAACTGTAAAATTGGACTTGTCGTTAGTGTTTACTTTATAAATGGCGATTATCATTATATTCTTCGAAAAACGGCTATTGATAAAAAGCTTATGAAAAGAGAAAAAAAAACTGTAAATATAAAGGTCCCGACTGAAATAAATAAAACTTAAAACTTTTGAAATGTTACTGTCTCTATTTTATACAGAATAACCATTATTCTGAAATATAACTTGCGAACAAAATTGGACTTGTCGTTAGTGTTTACTTTATAAATGGCGATTATCATTATATTCTTCGAAAAACGGCTATTGATAAAAAGCTTATGAAAAGAGAAAAAAAAACTGTAAATATAAAGGTCACGACTGAAATAAATAAAACTTAAAACTATTGAAATGTTACTGTCTCTATTTAATACAGAATAATGGTTACAAACGAGCATTCAGTCCACCTGATAGTAAGTGAATCCTGTGGCCCATAGACATTATGTATATCCTCGATTAACAATTAAAATGCGGATGAGTTTTCATCCCTGAGAATTAAGATGGAATGCCTCTTCTCCAGTAATAGGGTCTCCGATTCTCTACACTCACCATACGAAACACAGCAGCATTGCGCTATTATTTGACGCTGGTATTCTGTAACAGCGTTCTTCCCTGGTCGAAAAGCCACTCGCGCTACAACCATAAAATTTGTAGCGCGAGTGGCTCTACCACTTATTATATACTATTTACTTTACTTTGATTCTTAATTGAAGCCAAATGGAGATGTCTATGGGCCACAGCATCCACTTACAATCAGGTGAACTGTGTGCTGATATAATAAACTATTCCACAACACTACAGGGTATATGAGTGTATCTAGTTTAAATATGAGTAGTTTCATATAGGTAAGCAATAAATATTTAAACTATAATTTACCGGGAGGGCGACCGTCTGTTGCAAGAGAATGTCGGATTTATCGTACTGAAGTCTCTAGTTGACAACTTTGTGAAGGTTAGGAGTGTGTCGACGAGGGTTGCGTACCTAATACTCATAATTACTAAATGGTATTCGCTGAAGATCATACAGGTTTACGCTCCAACCTTAACAACATACACCGATTAGGTAGATGAAATGTATGAGGGAATCTCAAGAGTTATACATTACTCTAAAATTTATTACACGGTGTTGAAGAATGAAAAGTTCTCGAATGGCAGCTTTGTTTTGTAAGCCTATTGTACAACCTCCCCTTCTCTTCCCCAGGTTATTATTTTATGATATAAAAATGGTATACACACACTTTTCTGATACCTCACATCGGTGTTGATGGGCATTAAAGCGACTGGCAACTTTTGTTTGCTATTGGTAACTTTTGTTTTTACGTTAAAGCCTACTCGACAGTTTATATTTACTTTAACCCTGAATAAATGTAACGGTCTTGTAATTTACATAACGTAACGCGTTCGATGCGGACCATTATGTAAATGAATTCAGCAAGCTGCCTCATAGGCGGGGAGATAGCCTGTCCACTGAGCGCTTCATGAAGTTTCAGAATTAAATTAACTCTTATACGTCTAAAAATATTTAGAGATTATTAAAATAACATTAAAATTTATACAATATAAAAAAAAGCTACAGTGAAAAAACTAAAACTGAAAACTTTAATTATAATACATTCTCATTCCCCGTGGTATCGTGCCAAGAACGCTGGCTGCGTTTCCTCGCTGAATGGCTATAAGCTATAAGTAGCCGTTGAACGGGAAAAGAACCAGCCTCCTTATCATCAGCAACCACACGAACAATCGCGGACACAGGTTATTTACAGGTTTATTTTACAATTTACACTAAAACATTGGGTACTAATATAAATAACTGAAAAACCTTTTTGTTGTGGGTGCGTATTAATGTATGAGTGAAAGCGTTTTTTTATATTTTTATTACTATTGTCATATTGTAATAATAGACGGGGCTTAGACAAGATATAGTGGCGCCGTAAGAGAACTCATTACCCCGTATCATCACGTAAGTGTCGCAAGAGGAACTAAACAGGAACAAAAAAACTGTCATTGCCGTTTCAGGCAAATTCCGATGAGGCAATCTATGGAAGGGCCTATATTCAGCAATGAACTTTTGATAGGCTTTAATAATGAAGATGATAATAATGGCATAATAGTAGTCATACTTAATTAAGTACTGCTTATAATTACAAAAACAACAATATTGATGAAGAATGAATACGTCTTGTGATGGATCTGCGGGTGTGCTGCGCCTGATTCGACGCATCCTGTGGTTCTGGTCTGTTCTGAATTGGTTTAGATGTTTTAAAGACGAGAGTGAATAGGCTTTTGTTAAGCTAATTCAGTTTTTAATTTACCATCTTCGTGTTCATCACCACTTACCTTCAGGCAGGATAGTAGTCAAGCATTGGCTTAATACTGGATAATAGTAAAGAAAGTGAAAGAATAGAGCCCAGATTGTGCTACCGTGGCTCAAGCAACATTATTTGTTGAGAAAAATTGCACTTGCGTCTTAAACAGAACTTCAATAGCATCTTGCTTTTTTCACAATAAAGCACATGAAATGTTTTTGAAAGATTAAAAATCTTAAGCTGGTGTATTTCAAAATAATCCTTTGAATCAAAGGGTTTAAATAGAACTTCTTTTAATTTTAAGGAAAAGACGAATAAAATTGAAATGGGGGTGCTCTTTGACTGTCGTCCACAAGCGACCCGTTTTGCACTTCGCCGAACTTGACAAATAATAATTGTAGTAGGATAACGGTAACGGTAGGATAACGGATAACGGTCTTGCGTTGACATAAAGTGAAACAGATTATCAAAAGTTTATTAATGGTATTTTATATATGCGCTTTGTAACTAAATCAAGTTGTAGAGATTTCTGTTATTCAAGAAAGTACTAATGTCCTACAATTTGTTGATACTGTTGCGCGCCACTGTCTTGCGGCACTAGTTACCACTAGCGCCCTCTAGTATCGAGTAGCAGAACTAGGAGGTCAAGATCCTTCTAAATTTCGGAACCGATATGTACTCAGACATTCTATGTTTCTACAGTAGAAGGTTCTGGAAAGTATCTGAGGCGCTATATAAGGCCGGTATAGAACCCGAGTCAGATTGAATTGGCGATACCAGCGAAGACTTCGAAGCGATACAACTGCGAACTTAAGCGATCTGTAGTAAAATTGTGTTTTGTTATTAGTGTGGTTTAAAGTTGTAATTAGTGTTGTGTAATTAAAGTGTCAATTTTGGTAATTCACTCGGCAGTTTTTAATTGTCTCGAACCCCAAGCTCGTAACAATACTAATAATTGATATGAGGTAGTACATTCTCTTATGTCACCTCAGCATCTAGTCGGTGTCGTAAGAGTCGACAGAAGAACTTTAAAAAGAGTTGACTGCATCTTCCTGTTATGAGCTCAAATAATCAAAAAAGTGTAGTTGCCAACTCGCCGGCGAGCGTGGCAACTATGGCAAATATTCCTCGTACGATGTTGCCTATGTTCAGCTGGACTTTGATTTATAACGCTAAATGAAGGAATTAAAATTTGAATTTAGCTCTAACTACTAAAAAGCTTACTATTTACTATGTTTCGCTCTGAACTATATTTACAATATTTTCCAATAATATAGTCTATTTTGATAATGTAATTGTGTGCGGAAAGGATATGTCATAGTTTATTCGTTAGATCTTAAATCTTTATGGTAGAATGTAATTGTACTCACGGCTTGAGATAAGGTGTGTATTCGTTAATGCTTGGAACACATTTAAATTGCTTTTAATTTGTCTAATCACGCATTTCAATACATGTGCAGTATGTTCTGCTGAAGACGAATCACTATCCCGGCACTGTCAGTAAGATTGTTAGTATATAAGGGTTTTATTAATTAGCTCACGTGACTGCACTTCGACACTTTAATCGCAGCACAGACTTTAAATGATATGTGGATACAGAATGATATTTGGTTGGTCGCTACGGCGTGGTATTACACCGCTATAAATGTATTACAGTACATGTACATATATTAATTTTGTTTACAAGCTTTTATTTAGTTTCACCTGTCCCGTGGTCTGTCTGTAATCAAATCTGAGTTAAATTTGACACACTTCCCGGTTTCTGATTGAGCTGAAATTTTTTATTGTCATCAACCAGAAGTTGAAGATGAGATAGAAGTACGTGGTAATATTAATAAAATAGTACAAAAAACGAAAGACTACATTGTAAACGTAAATCACGAACGGAAAGCAGAAGAATTATCCTGGTTTTACCTTTTCCCGCACGGAGTGAACGATTTACATGAAGAGACAAGGCCAGTCCCAATATCCCTTCTTGATTGTTATTAGTACCGCATTCTTAGCGATGACACTAGATTTCAGAGGAATGATTATTTGTTCTACATTTTATCCATGTTTGAATTTTATAGAAACAAATCTACGATGCCGTGTAGTGGCGGATAAGAATATCCACTACCCCATATCTGCCCGTGGGTGTCGTAAGAGGCAACAGTGGGAAACAGGCGGGAGATGGGCAGCAGCATCTTTCTGATAACAGCAATATCACAATAAAAAAAACTGCGGTTGCCAACCCCCTCGCCAAGCGTGGCAACTATGGCAATATACCCCCCCATGTATAAAGTTACGAAGAGACGGCTCCTAGTTCTGGCGGTCTCTATTCCTGGCTACAGTGGCGACCATGGTAACGGCGGGCAGCGGGTGCAGAATCTTCGGTGGAGGTTTGCCACCACGACGACTGATCTGGCAACTATAACGCACGCACCCTGAGGACTGACGAGAAGATCCTGAGCTGGAAGACAAGTTGCGCTGGAATATTATAGGATTATCTGAGGTCCGAAGAGATGGGGAGGACACGGTAATCCTCGAATCCGGCAACTTGTTCTATCACCGGGAGGGGACCATCTGTCCCAAGGAGGTGTCGGATTTATCGTCCACAAGTCTCTCGTTAACAATGTAGTAATATTGGGAGTGTGTGGACGAGGCTACCTACCTTATACTCAGAATCACCAAACGGCATTCACTGAAGGTCATACAGGCTTTACGCACCAACCTCGGCACACCCTGATGAGGAGGTGAAAGAAATGTATGAGGATATCTCTAGAGCCATGCACTCCTCCAAAACCCACTAAACGGTATTAATGGGAGACTTCAACGCAAAACTAGGCACAAGAGAGAACGGTGAGCTAAAAGTAGGGAAATTCGGAAATAGGGCAACGGAACCCAAGAGGCGGCAGTTGGTTAACTTCAAGGGAGAGGACTATTTATGATGAACTCTTTCTTCCAGAAGCGGCCCCACAGAAAGTGGACCTGGTCAAGCCCCGACAGTTCGACAAAAATGAGATTGACTTCATTATGACGACCAGACGACAACTGTTCAGTGATGTCTCAGTGATCGCGAGGGTGAAAACTGGTAGCGATCACCGAATGGATAGAGGCACACTGAACCTAAACGTTAAGTTGGAGAAGTCCGTCTAATGAAGTCAACGCCCGTCCCCTGTGTGTGCTCTAGTCCAAAGTCCCGAAACATTTCAGCTCGAGTTACAAAACCGTTTTCAGGTGCCTAGAAGACTGCAATGAAGTGGACGATATGAATGATAAGCTCGTGGAAACTGACCATGCGGTCTGAGCTAAATGCACCATGCAAGACCCGCTGCAGAAGAACACAAAAACTCTCCGATCACACCTTAATCTCATGGCTGTTAGACGGGAAATGAAGCTGCAGTCTTCAACAGATTTGACAGCATACAGGCAACTGAACAGACAGATCTCCAAATGCATGCGGTGATTTACGCAATGCCACAGCTTGTATTGAAGAAGGATCGAGCGAAACCAAGGCTCCAATCTTTGCCAGAGATCTGTCTGAAAGAGCCAACTTTCAAAGTTGAAGACCGAGTGGCAGCATCGTTCCTGGACACCTGAGATTTTGAGGAGATTGAGAGGTTCTATGGGCAGCTAATATTATCGTTGGTGCCACACCCGTGTGAGTAACGATCCAAGAGGGAGTCTTATCCGACATTCTTCCGAAGATATCCCGGACGTCAGTCTGAGCGAGATTAGAATGGCTCTCCAGCACCTTAAAACGGCAAGGCCCCAGATGAGGATGGAATTACAGCGGAGCTTCTGAAAGCGGGTACCATAAAATGCCTAAACTGGCATTTTATGGTACGAGTTCAAGCACTTTTAACGTTTTTAAAGCACAATCACGAAGTACTCGGCGGACATATGAAAGATTTCTGCTGGTGCTTTGAATATCAGAATCGCGGAAGCCCACATTTACACATGGTGAGCATTTGTTAATAAAAATCAAATTCACCGACATACCCACACATGTCAAAAAAATAACACCCATATGACTTGCAGGTTCGGTTTTCCAAGACGAGAATCCGACGAAAGTCGAATAATTGATCAAACATCTGATGAATATATCCAAAATGGTGGTATAATTTGTATTCTTATGCGACGACTAGAGGAAAGATGGATTAATAATTATAATCCCACATTATTAAATGTTTGGAGAGGGAATATTGATTTGCAACCGTGTGGCTCAAATGAAGCAATTGCATATTATGTTGCAAAATATATATCTAAGTCAGAACCAATCGCATTAGATTCAAGCCTAGCATACACACAAATTCTCAAGTGAGGAAAGTGACACATCACGAAAACTCTTTAAATTTTGTATGCGAATTTTGCTAGAACGACAATTCTCTGCTTGCTCATCAATACGCATTTAGATTGTGTCATCTGAATATTCCGACAGCTCAAGGAAATGTGTTTCTTAAATACTCGCAATATATATATATAATATAATATATACAATACATATATATATATAATATTATATAAATATTCAAAATGTTATCAAATTTTAATACTCGGTACCTGACTTCAGGTACGGAGTATTAAAATTTGATAACAGAGGGCAAGCAACGGGGTCATATGGAAGTTTTCGTATCTTGGACAGATACGAAAAACATCCAGATGACCACCCAAAATTCGACTTTTCTATATGAGTTTGCTAGAGTTCCATACCTTGTAGCTGCAACAGATACCGAGAACTATTATTATAAGAAAAGAAGGAAGCATTCCTAGCAAAGAAGATTACTCCGTCAAGCCAACGAGCGCATGCAACTTTTTACAACAGACCAACAACAGCTAGAAAATGTGTTTAACCAAATTCACGCATTTCGCATTCTCGACAAAGAATATCTACAACCTAACGATGAGGCAATTGATGAAATCAAGCACCTGAACAATATGGCTGATGATGAATTCAATACCTCTTGCAGAACTATGAATGCTGATTAGGCAGAAGCCTTTTCAGTTCGTTCGAACGAAATATTCAAGATCAGATTCAAGTAAGTGACAACAGACTAAGACTTTTCATTACAGGGAATGCGGGAACTAGTGAAATACTTTGTTTAAATTGACAAAAATTAAGCCAACCGTTGCCATTCAAAGACTGTCCTTAAAGTGTGCGCTCTAACAGGGGTCACAGCGCGTTTGATTGGAGGCTCTACGCTGCATAGTGCACTTAAATTACCTGTGCAAAAAGATGGAATAATTTCCCAAATGCTCAATCTGACGTAAAATTTTCTCAGATTGATTCGGTGACAGTGGAAAGATATACAATTTCTATTTATTGACGAGATATCAATGGTCCCGTATGAGATGCTTTGCATGATTGATTCCAGATTAAAACAACTTAAGAATAGCGAAGAAATTTTTGGTGGTCTAAATATGCTCTTGTGCGGCGATCTAATGCAACTGCCTCCGGTGCGAGGAAACCAGGTATTCGATCAACCAGCAAAAGTGGTTCCGGCAACACATTTATGGCGCCTATTCTCTTTGATAGAGCTAAAAGAGAACACGAGACAAAAAAGTTGCGACAAATTCGACAATTTATTTAACACTTTAAGATTAGGTGACATGACTACCGAACACTTTTCTGATCTTATGCAGAAAGTAAGTTCAAATAGTTCTGGAGAGTTCTCGATTGAAAAAGCTCTACGTATTTACCCAATAACAACAGGTCAATTAACATAATCCAACCGTTCTCGAACATTTTAGGAAGGAAAAGACACGAATGTTCAAAATAACAGCTCAAGATCAATTAATTGATGGAACAAGAAAATGATCAGACTGATATTAATAATACTATACATTCGGACATTAATAAAACAGGAGGTCTTCCAAAAGAACTAGAATTTTTGTTCGTGCTAAAGTTATGTTGAGTTCTAAATTTAATAATAATAATATCTTTATTGAGATAATATGAGGTTACAAATAGCTTATGAAGCCTCTGAATCCTAAACTAGGTAAGAACCTGTATGTCAGGATTCAGCACCTTCTCCCATGTTCCATGCAAAAAGACAGATGGCGCTAGCTGTCACGGTAACATCGGATCTGTATTCAAAAAATCTCTAAAAGAAATATCGCTCTTTTAAGACTATAAAGTTATAAATATTGTTACTGAATTTATAAAGAATAAGTGAAAGTGTTATCAGTAATAAATCTTACAAATTTTAAATTTTCAATAAAATTTCAATAACATCCAGTCATTAGTTTACGTTAATTACAGTCAACAAAACATTAAAACAGAAAAATAAAATAGTGTCAGTGTAGTTATCATAAGAAAATCTGTAACTGTGATCTGTAAAAACGACTAAACCAGTGCTAAACATTAAAGTGTTGTGATCAGTGCAAAAATATTTTATCTATGAGTCACCGTAACGAATTTGTTGATTCAAATTTCATACAAGCTGAACAACATCCTTAAATTCGTCTCGTTGTCAATTGTCCAAGTAGCCATTAACGTTTGGTGTATGCTACAAATTTTGTAACTAATAATCGCGGGTTCGAATCCCACCAAAATTGTTTTGTAATTTTGAAAACTTTTTACGATATAGAACGGTTAACAAGCACAAAAAATAGACATGGATTTTGAAAATATTACTTTAAAAAAAAGAACAATAATTAACTCGTCAAATTCTTCATTCGAGTCAACAAATTCTGAATATCTTTCAAAAAGTCTACCACAATTGTCAGCCAGCTTAAGTTACGAAGAACTTGAAAGACTAAACGAAGAAATTTAGCAGTTGAGAATGCAATTAAACACCGCTAACAATGAAATATATAACTCAATCATTGAAAACAAACAGCTGAAAAACAAAATACCATTACAAAGTTAAAAAAAATTGTGAAACACCAAGTAGTACAAAAATTTTCAACTATAAAACAAAGTTGTAAGGTAAAAATATAAATATTGTTCACAAAAACTGGATATGTCTTTCATTGATCTTGAGACAAAATAATCTGAAGGAAACACAACTGAAGTCGATACACGCAATATGAGCAAGGACGGGTCTTCACAAGTGCACAAACTTAACTTTAAAAGTGCGATCAATACACACAAAATAAAGTAAACAATATTCAGCAACGTTCTAAACCCATTGAAAACAAACAAAACCCCAATTAATTATATTTGGCGGACAACAATTTTAGGGTTGGCCACACTATACAATCCAGAAATAACACTCAATACAAAATTACAAGATCTTTTCAACTACAAAACCTATACTACAGAGGAAATTCTTAAACCTATTCATAAATTGAACATTTTATTATATCATATTTCATAACTCAACATTTGTTATTTCGAATAAAACTATTTTTACGGATTTTATCGCGTTTAATTTTACTATTTTGATTCCCGACGTTTCGGGTGCTTTACAGAAACCCATGGTAACGGGGGGGACTGAGATGTTTGACGTCCCGATGCCGAAGCAGATGGCAGCATCCATCCATCTTCTCTATTGAAATTAGGATGTTTTAATTTCAATAGCCTCGCGTATCATCCTTGATAGGAATCGGTGTTTTGCGAGTTGTGGTCTATCAAATCTGATGTAATGGCAAACGTCGGGAATCAAAATAGTAAAATTAAACGCGATAATCCGTAAAATAGTTTTATTCAATGTGTAGTGTTCGTAAATATAAGAAATCATTATTCGTCATTTCGTTATAGTGCTATTTAAATGCAAGTTATTAACATTAAACCAATTTACTAATTTACATATAGCATTATTTACTTCGTCATATTTTAATAATTGTCGTTTTAATTTCAAAATTAATGAAGTGTCATCAGCAAATAATACTATATTATGGTTATCCCCTACTATGTAAGGCAAGTCATTAATATATACAAGAAACAGAAAGGGGCCGAGAATTGAGCCTTGAGGCGCGCCCATTTGTACTATCCCCATAGAATCTTTTCGACGGGTTATTTCTCTCTTTTTCCTTTCTTCGTATGTTTCATATTTGTGAAATTTCTTTACTAAATAAGTAAGTGAAACTAAGATATACAGAGAGGGAACCGTTAATATGCCAAAATTTTGGATATGTCCTTTACACGACTCAATTTGTGGTAAGTAACATAGTGCCGATCGCTCTTTTTTGAAATACAAACGCTGCCTTAATATTATACTTATAACTGTTGCCCCAGAATATTATGCTATAACGTAGTTTAGATTCTATTAGAGCAAAATAAAAAAAATTAAGCTGCTTTAACGTGACTTCTTCTCGTAAACTTCTTAAGGCATAGCATGTTGAACTGATAGTAGATACTAGTGCTTTAGTTTCCTTCTTCTTATTCAAATACATGTCAATCTGTATTTCTAGAAATTTAACTGATTCAACAGAGTCAATATTTATACCGACAATGTTAATGTTTATAGAATATTTCTGTCTTGCTGTAGATTTGAAAAGCATTGCGTATGTTTTATTTTTATTTAATAAAAGATCGTTAGTAGCAAACCAACTTTTAAAGTCGTACAGTGTGTTTTTCATTTTGGTATTTAATTCGTCTACCGAGCTAGCAGATACAATCGCATTGGTATCATCTGCATACATAGTTAATTTTACATCATGCTGTTTGGTATGTATGTAAGCAGTTAAATCATTAATGAATATTATGAATAATATAGGTACCAAAATGGAGCCTTGTGGAACGCCTTTCTTTATGGTTGTCAATTTAGATTTG
Source organism: Parnassius orleans (assembly GCA_029286625.1). Lineage (NCBI taxonomy): Eukaryota > Metazoa > Arthropoda > Insecta > Lepidoptera > Papilionidae > Parnassius > Parnassius orleans. The sequence continues at coordinate 5,926 of JAGSMP010000635.1, read as the reverse complement.
TTTACCAATTCGTCAATCTCAACAAATTTTTTCCTATTTGATAAGTAGGATTCCAATAACCTTAAAATTGAACCTCTAATTTCGTAATGTTTTAATTTCAGTAGCAGTTTATTATGATTTATCGTGTCAAATGCCAAACTTAAGTCTAAAAGTAGACTTCCTACCTTATATTTATCATTTAGTCTACATACTATATCATCGACTAACGTATTTATAGCATCTATAGTAACAACACATGTTTGATACCCAAATTGCCTCTCATTTAATATGGAGTTTTGTCGTCAATGTGCTTCTTACGTTTATCAGCTTTTCATAAATTTTTAATAAAATAAGTAGCAAGGAAATCGGTCTATAGTTTTTGGTTTCCATTTAACTTCCCTTTTATTTACCGGAAGTACTCGCGCAATCTTAAGCTGATTAGGAAACACAGTTTGTTTCACACATTTTTTGAAAATATAAGCTAAAGGTTCAGCCAATATCTCAATATTATCTTTAATAATCATGATGGGTATTTCATTATAACAATGTAATCTTTTATTTTCCATTTGATTAACCGTTTTTAAGATTTCATGACTAGATATAAAACGCATGTCTGTCACAACTCTCTTCACACTTTGTTCCAGAATTAATTGTGCGGATATTGAATCCTTAGCGTTGTTACTTAATAAATAAGTTTCACCAAAATGGCTCAAGAAAACATTTACTACATCCTGTTGATGACTTATGATGTTATTGATGTACCTTTAGTACTACATTATCTCCTTTTACAAAACGAATTTTCCTACTATCATTTACAATATTCCAGATTTCTTTATTAGAATTTATCGCCAACTCAATTTTTCTTTGTATAGCTATTTATTTTGCTTTTCGTAATATTCTTCTACATATCTGTATATATGGTCTTTTATATTTATCTGCAAACACTCCATTAAATATTTTAACATTTAATGATACAAACCTCTTCATCTTACTTAAGACCCTAATAGTTTTAGTGAAACCACTGTAATGTATTTTTTTTTCGCCTTATTTTTCTCTTTTTTTTTTCTTATAACAGTTTATGAAAGTATAACTTAATTTATTTACAAAAATTTATTCCTAAGTTGTACCAATTTATTCTGCAAAGGGACAATTTCTTTTGTATGGAGAATGGGCCCACTACAAATTTTAGGGATACTTAATGAAATGTATGTCGATTTATTCCTTATAATCTATAGATTGCAAAATTAATATTAGTTTTATCGCATCTAAAGGGAATTCAGAGAAATTAAAATATGAATATCACAATAACCTAAAAAGAAAAAACTAAACGCTTTTTTATTCTGGCTTTACGGCTCTGGGTTCTAGCCCTTCTGAGCCGAAACATTCTTTCGAAACTTTCTATTATTATTGTGAGTTAGAATAGTGTATATAGAATAGAATAGGACAGCTAAATAATTAATAGCATAAAACAAAGTTGCAGGTACATTTAACATTTATAGGTACTTTTAGACTGATGGAAAATCCTTTTAGTAGTTCCGGCAATAGTACACTGACCAATAAACATGGTGTGGAGGCTATTTTTTACATGTATTGATTGATTAGTGAATATACATCACAAACACCATTACAGTAATTAAATAAATATGATTAAAGCCAAAATGAATAAAAGATAATATGTTCATTTATAATATTACCTTTACATGCTATATAGTAAAAAAGATGTTTTAATCTGGTTGTAAAAGGATAAAAACACAGTAAAATACTGTATTTATTACTGTAATCATTTCAAAAGTAGTCTATTAATAGTGGAACAGACAGACAGGCGCAGTGTTAAGACTTTTTTTGATATATCTTTGTTAGTTAGTAAAGGTGCAGTGTGTAAACTTTGCTTTAAAATATATTAACTGATTAGTTATTATACCCAAACACCATTAAAGCCAAAATGACTAGGTAATATCATGTTTATTTATGTTGATAAATATGGTGAGATGTTTTAAACTAGTTGTGTAAGGATTACAAAACACATGTATAATTTAATTGTATTTATTCAGTCATTATCATTCCAAAAGATTTTCAAAATAACTTGATAATAACATGTCCATTTATGAAATTGTTAGGAATCATAAGGATATTTTATGTGATATAAGACTGTTGTCTTCAATATCCATATACTTTTTGTCTCTGCTTACGAGCAGCTCTGCAAGATTTCAGCCTACAAGACATACATTCTAAACAACCCACCTGAAAAAGTTAATGAATATTGAAACAAGCACACATGTACTTATTTATCTAATATCATTTGCAACCAGTAACACGGTTTTAGGTGCATGTGTGCGTCCAACAGTGAACTATTAACCCTTTAATTCGCAATGTTGTATGTGAACAACATAACAAATAGAAAAATATTTCAACAAAAAAAAAATAACAATGGTTACAATTTTCAATATCATAGCAAAAACGAAACACTACCGAAAAATATATAGAACGTTACAAAGTGTCATTGATATGTCATTTACTCGCAAAATGGCGTCGAGACTACTAGCACCTAGCGGATCTAAGGTTAGATTTTATTTATTTATTAGTTTAAAGCAACAATATTGCCTATTATGTGTTACTATTTACCTCTCAGATACTTACTGTTGTAATTTGTGTGTAAAATCTATAGTAATTACTTGTAAAGAAGAAAATATATGTTTGTAAAAGAGTATGTTGTAGGGCACCTACATTGCGAGAAATATTAGGAAAAGTAATGTGAGTTATATATGTTGTTGACAGACAACGCTGTCCCTTAGTAGAGTATATTGACGATTTATTTTATAACAGTGTTTTTATTTCATTTGCGTTTTATAGTTTCTTTTTCGAAATTAAACTCTATATATATATATATATATATATATATATATATATATATATATATATATATATTTTACAAAATATACAGGTACAATCTATTTTTACCAAAAGAACGTCTTAACGACCGAAACGTCTGTTCTCCTAAATATATTTGAGCTTAGTTGTTCTTTTTGTTTTCAGTTTCGACTTTCGTCTGATACCTGATACAATTTAATTTTTTCTCGTAAATATCTTATATTTGGTATTTGATTTATGCTTTGGGTGCGGTTTGCATGTTTTTTTTTTGTATTGCTTGTTTCAGATGAATTTAAAATGGCAAGAACGCAAAAATAATAACTGGTACCACCTGAAAAAGCAGCTTCTTCGATAGCAGCAGTGCCTCTGAAGAAATGTTGTTCAAGCCAATGATGACGATTTGACGTATTGGTTCTGAAAGGATCATATCCATCATCTTTGAATTGCATGCACATTTCTCAAGTTCCGATGAAGACGAAAATGTTGAGCCTGAAAAATGTGGACTAGCACGAAAACCCAATTTTATCCGATGAAGATACCGTTCCACTATCTCCTGTTATTCAAGAAATGTTTCTACTGGTCAACCTCAACATAACTCCCTTTCATACTACATTCAGCTTCATCCGTTTTGTCGCCATTAGACTCGCCAGCTAATAAAACTCGTTCAAAAGAGCAGCTAATACTGTGCCTCGACTTACAACCAAACGAGTAAAGAAATTTGTTGAAAACCTTTAAAATTTAATGAAATCTGCAAAATTTGAACGCTGCAACAGTTGAGTTACCTGAATATCAACCCCTTTAGAAGCCACAGCGAAAACGCCTTTAGTTTGAACTTTTTCCCGACGACATAGTTGACCTCATCGCCGATAATACTAACTTGTATTCAGTACAATGTGCAGGTACCAAAGTATCAATGTCACCAATGAAGATATAAAGATTTTGACTTATAACGATACTAATGGGTGTTGTTCAGTTGCCCTCTTATCGTGATTATTGGAGTAATAAACAGGTTTTCTAAAATTGCTGATGTTATGCCACTAGAAAATATGAAAAAAATTAAAGATACCTCCATTTTTTGCGACAACTCAAGTATGAATGACGATCAGTATTTCAAAGTTCGTCCAATACTAGAACGGATCGACTGAACTGTTTACAACTCGAAGAAGAAGGGCGTTTAGTATAGACGAATGATGGTCCCCTAGGAACTAGAGCTAGTAGGAGACAATATCTGCCGAAGAAACCGAAGAAATGGGGTTTAAATTTTTATTCGTGCGGGGCCTCTGGCGTAGTCTATATTTTATCCCTTATGCTGGCGACGATACTTTTTAGGAATCATTGTTTTCGGACTACGAAAACAGCTTAGATCTTAAGGCAAAAGTAGTCTTAGCATTGTCAAACTATAAAAATAAGCCTGCAGTTTACTTTGATAATTTTTTTTACATCCTTAGAATTGATTCGTCATAAGGAGGACTATGGCATTTTCAGTTTGAACTATAAAAAGAATCGCTTGAGAGGCTGTGATACAAAAATGACTACTGACAAAACTTAGTGAAAAAAGGCAGAGGCGCAAGTCATCAGCTCATTGCAACGATAATAAACTTGCCGTTGTCAAATGGTTTGATAACAAAGTCGTTACGTTGGCAAATTCATTTTGGACTCCCACAAGGAAAAAAATTAAGAGATACTCTAAAGAGGCTAAATCGAGAGTTGATATAAGTGTCCTAGGTATCAAAAGCAATACAATGCCCATATGGGTGGAGTCGATTTGCCGATATGTTAATATTGTATCGTTCAAACTTTAAGACCAAGCGATGGTATATGGCATTATTTGCTAATCACTTGATATTTGTGTGAACAATGCATGGCTTACTTATAGAAGAGATCGTCCAGGTGATGAAAAGTCCTCTTAAAGTATTCCGTGTAGCCAGCAAATGAACTGTTACAATGTAACAGGATTCGGCAGTCAGATGCAAAAGAAAATGAGCCTACTGTAAGGCAGGCATCAGCCCAAGACCACCGGATTCTGTGCGATATGACAGTGTTGGTCACTGTCATATCGCACCAGATATTGTTCCTTACTTTTTGCAATAAATGTAACTTGCGTTTGTCTTTTGGAAAAACGAAATTGTTTTAGTTACCATGTCTGTCTAAGGTCCCTAAGTTTCTTATTTTAATAAAATAAATAGCTACTTTCAAAATAAACAGTTGTATCCATTTCACCTTTTGTTTTTTCTTACAGGTGCAGTGTTGGTAAGAACAACATTCATTATTCTTTAAAATTATCTGTATCTCGCAGTGTTGTACGTCACCTACATTTGATTTTCCAAAAACCATATGTAGGATAATTTTCAACATTTTTAAGCTTCTTTTAGACTTATAAGAAACCAATCAACAATAAAATTATAAAATTAAATATTTTTTTGTGATAAAGGTTAAGGGTGTTTAGCGAGTTTTACCTCTACAGCGATTGAGAAAATAAATAGCACGTAAGATGTTTTGAACTGGTCGTGTAAGGATAAAAAAACTCTGTATTCATGTATTTGTTATTGTAAAATCATCACATTCTTAAAGCAGTATTAAAGTGACACATGCCACCAGGTGCAGTGTCAGGACATTGTTATTAATTTGTATTGATTGAATAACATGTTTACATTCCAAGCACCATTAAAACCAAAATGACTGGATAGTAACATATCCGATTTTTGATATTAGGAAAAATAAATAGCATGTAGGTGTTTTGAACTATTTGTGTTAGGATAAAAAGAAACACTGTATTGTCACTGCATTTTATTGTTTATTATTGTAAAATCATCATATTCTTAAAGCAGTCTATTATAAGTATCACAGGCCGCGGGTGCAGTGCCAGGACATTCTTTTAATGTGTTCATTGATTAGCATGTTTACATCCAACTGCAATTAAAGCTAAAATGTAAAATTCTCGAGTAGCAGTCTCTGTAGTAAGCTCAGTGTGGGACGGCTACCCTCTAGTTGGAGTGACGACCTGGTAAGATATTCAAAACGTCTATGGATGCAGGTGGCTCAGGACCGTGCTTTGTATAATTCCTTGGGGAGCCTATGT
>JAGSMP010000634.1:0-136025 GCA_029286625.1 Parnassius orleans | reverse complement strand
TTGTAAAATCATCATATTCTTAAAGCAGTCTATTATAAGTATCACAGGCCGCGGGTGCAGTGCCAGGACATTCTTTTAATGTGTTCATTGATTAGCATGTTTACATCCAACTGCAATTAAAGCTAAAATGTAAAATTCTCGAGTAGCAGTCTCTGTAGTAAGCTCAGTGTGGGACGGCTACCCTCTAGTTGGAGTGACGACCTGGTAAGATATTCAAAACGTCTATGGATGCAGGTGGCTCAGGACCGTGCTTTGTATAATTCCTTGGGGAGCCTATGTTCAGCAGTGGACTTATAAAAGAATATTTAGCGTGATGAAACTTATTTCCTACTTATAGTAAAACTAAAGATTAATGTACCCAAATATTGTGAAAATTTGGGATATTTTGGTTAATAACTTTTACATTGTAAATATATTAAAACCTTTATGATATGCTAACAGAGAACTAAATTACCTATATAACAATGTATAGTACTTTAACGTAAAAGTAATTGTGTATAGAAAAAATTGTAATTTAAGACAATTGTATAGAAAATGTTATGTTAGATTATGATAATATATAGATATATGAAATGTTGTGATAGATTAAGATCCATATTATCTAGGCTTAATAATTTAAAACCTATAGTTAACAGGTCAATCTTAAAAATGCTTTATTATGCACTAGCTGATTCAGCCCTGAGTTACGGACTAATTGCATATTACGTACTTTTCAAACATATATAGATAAATTCTTAAGCTACGATTAGGTTAATAAAATTGTTTATTGATAAAAACCAAAGGAAAAATATAACATAGACGGAAACTATAATAATTTATTTAAAAATTTTAGAATATTACCTATACATGTAAAACTTAAGTATTTAATTGCAATAGATCAATTTAAATCTCTAGAGTTTAAAACATTTCGAACATATTTAGCAAAATACTAGGATTACTTCTCAAAAGAAATACGTTGAGCATTTGAGGGTTAACAATTATTACGGCAAGAGAACGAGAAAATATCTAGTACCACGTATTTTTAACGGATATTTTCTGAAGACGATATAAAAGTAAAGAAATATTTAAAAGAAAGTTGAAAGCGTGGTTGCTGGATACGTGTAATAGTCAATACTGTCTAAATAAATAAAAATAATAATAATAGTCTTAATTAATAGTTAAATGTGTAATTATTAATAAGTTTAAATATTTATAAGTTTAAATATAATTAAGTATATAAATAACACTATTAAGTTTAAATTTAACTTTTCTTATTTTTCTTTTTATTTTTCTATTTTAAGTTTAAAATCTAAGATTAAGTTATTAATTACAGTAGGTATAGAATGTAAGTGGGTGATGTATTCGCCAACAAACTGCCCTGCAGTTTGGCAAAATAATATAAGAAATAACCGACTGTATTTTTGTGTTATAACTTTAGTTTTATAAAAACACTAAACTTTTCCATACACGTTCGTTTTACGTGGTAGAGCCATGCTGCAGCTATATTACTGGTATAGTTGTGGTACGAATGGGTCGGCTCGACCGGGGAAGACCACGCTCTCACAGAATACCAGCGTAAAATAGCAGCTTAACGCTGTGTTTCGTATGGTGAGTGTAGAGAACCGGAGACCCTTTTACTGGAAACGAGGCATTCCATCTTAGTCCTCACGGGTGACAACGCATCATCTGCATTTTGATTCGTAATCGAGGATAGATGTAGATGTCTATGGGCCACAACAACCACTTACCATCAGGTGGACTGTGTGTCGTTTACTTCACCCTCCTATAAAAAATACCTCTATATATAAAAATCAATTGATGTCCATTAATCTCAAAAACTCGAAAATGGCTCGACCGATTTTGATTATAATGTCTTCAGACCGAATTTCAACGTAGAGTAGCCATCTGCGCAGGACAGGATTATAATGCCCAAGTATATGCGCAAGCACAGGTCCACTCTGTACTCCTTCACTCTCATTGTCCGATGGGACGGTAGATCGACAAAACCGGAAAGAGATCAGATCAGGCTGTACAAGCTGTTATGGATGTATGGATGGATAAACTATCAAGCTATGGTTGCATTTACTATTTACTATTATAACGTGTACAAGTCACTACTGAAATAGGCCTTCCGCATAGATTACCCCAAATCCCTTGTTTTATGAATTTGCCACAATTGGCAGGTGGGTTAGCAAACACAGTTTCTTTTATTATTTTGAGTTTTTATCAGGAAGATGCTGCTGCCCATAACCCGTTTTACTTTCCCTCTGTCGCCTCATACGACACCCACGGGACGATATGGGATAGTAGATATTCTTACACCGCTGTTACACGGGCGGTTTGATTTACATAATATATTTAAAAAGGTACTTTGGGATTATCCCGTCGACCTCTCAACGCTCAATTCTTTCAATAGTATATTTTAATTTATTTATGATTAACGATTATATCAATATAATGTACTCGGCTGTGGGCTGGCCCGAGATTGGTGTCATGTTTTATTAGACGAGCGTTGAGAGGTCGACGGGATAATCCCAAAGTACCTTAAAATAGTAAAAATACGTACAACAGATAACACCTTGAAAATTCCTTCCGGAGATATAAAGAACTCGTTCTCTGTGTAGTAGTTGCGTAGAATTGCGCTCTGCGTATTTTCAATCACAGAATTGTTTGACGTACGAGTACGGTTCATTTTATAAAAATAAAAATTAATGGAAATGCCAGGACTTGATCAAGTTTAAGTTAAAAGGAGTTAGTTACATCTTAATTAACAAACTAAATAGTTTTTGAGAATAAATAAATAAATAATGTTTAGTTAGAACCGTTGCGTAGTCAATAAATAACTATTGTATGTTGCAGTAATCTGAGACTTGATAATCTGTATGTAGTGATTAAGGTAGATTATCTTTTACCATTCGATAACGTAATTGTTAATAGCTAGATAATAAGCGAGGGCGAGAGGACCATCCATACACCACTCTGTCTGTGTCTGTTGCTAAAATGAATGAATAGAATAGAGATTTCTATTCAATATAGATTATCTTTTCGCAGTGTTATTGGTCTAGAAAGACCAATAACACTGCGACCTATAAGATCTATTGTGATCGCTGCTATGGCTATAGTTCACTGCTAAGCCCTAAGTCTTCAATGAATTGAAGGATTTGCTTAGCTGTGAGCGATTTCACTTCTTCTGGGTGAAGTACATAGTTTCCTAGATGAGTGTTACGTTTGCGTATTAAGGGTCCACAATCAGTTAGGATGTGCAGAGGTGTTTCTTCCGTTAAAGACTTACAGAAATGACTTTCATTCGCTTATTTTTTGACCAATGCATCATGTTACATGAATTCTTTCATCATGGCAAAATAGCTGCCTTATATGGTGGAAAAAGGATTGGCCGACTCCTCGAACAACGCTGGTCTGTACATTTGGCAGTTACAAAAGTTGTATACGATAATTATTCATCGATTATGCAGACTTTGAAAGAAATTAAAAATGGCAGATTCAACGGTGATAACGTCGCCAAGAGTATCTGTATTAAAAAAGTCATGCTTGATCTGGAATTCCGAATGGCCATGGTTGTGGCCAAAAAAATCTTATCCACGCTACAACTTGAAGACGCAGCTTTGCAAGCCCGAAGCGCAGGATTGAAAGACGCCATAACAATCATAAAGTGTGTCGAAGATGAAATTATAAAATTAAGATCAAATCAAATGTATAATCAAATTCTGGGAGAAGCTAAGTCTTTGACAAGCGACGACTGCGGCGAATCTGAAAATAGGACACAGACCTCGAAGAAGCAAGTAAAAAATACCAAATCGGATGGATGACTATTTGACGTATGGCCCCCCCTGTTCCTCCGCCAGACAAAATATAGAAGAGAACGACGAGCCATTTAAATCTGAGTATTTCAAAACGTTGGACATAATAATTGCTGAATTACAGAGAAGGTTTTCGGACAACGATGATCTAATCAATTCGATTGCAAGTCTCGATGAGTTGGATGTAGATAAAATGGTTCCACTGAAAAATTTGAGTAAATTTGAAAAAAATTAATAATTTAAATAATTTGTCATGTTCAATTTACAATTCTAACTAATTTTTCAGGTCTGAAAATTCCATCAAGAGAAGAGGCTAGTGTGGTTAAAGCTTACTTGAGTCGTATCGAGGATAAAATGGAAAATACATTGCAAGTTTTGTACAGGCAACGAGAGGCGTTCAAAGATACATATGAACTTTTTGCATCTGTGGCGACCATAGGATGTAGTACTGCAGTGTGCGAATCTACGTTTTCAACTTTAACTGCAATCAATAGGCCTCAAAGGCTGTCAATGCGTCACGAGAGAATGGCTGGTATGGTATTTTTGGCCTTTGAAAAAAAAGAACAAAATCAATTGATCTGAACGAAGTTCTTCGCATTTTTAATAACATGGCGAATCGTAGAATTCAGCTGTTTTAAATATTTTATTATTATGTTAATTATTATAATAAGTTTGCAGAAACAATATGATCTAAATGGTATTTTTGGACGTATCTATTTACTCGTATCACCCCACCCAACAATTAATTATTAGCTCACTCTCACTCAGACGTGGATCTCTACATCCAAATCTGGAAGTTCAACCATCTTGTTCGCTTGTTCTTCATCATTGAGGATTTAATAGTTCTTGGATCCATGGTCATGTTCTGTCACAGAAATTATTTGTCTACGAACAGCTATTGAATGTACATCACTGACCTAGAGGTCAGTGATATACATGGTGATTGATTTAGGAGCCCGTGCTTCGAGGGCAGATCAATTATGATAATTTTTTTACTTCCGCCCTACCTAACCAATGCTGCCCTACCTCAAATTCGACTCTAGCTACAGCCCTGGTCCGTTCTCTCCGCAACTCTCTTCCTGCTGCATATAAATGATCTGCTCATTCCCGGTACAGTTGTGGAGATACCAACCAAGTGCCCGGGCTAGTCGGGATCAAATCCAGTCCGGCAGAGGCTATGGTTAAGGCAGTGTATGAATCTCACACTACAGGCAGTCTCCGAATGGAGCGATGCCAATCTCGTGAGATTCAACGCCTCCAAAACACAAGCGTATCTTTTCACTGCTAAAAGGAGCCCGCTCACCCTGGCTCCTACTTTCCGGAATGTATCCTTGGAATACACTGACCCCCTTCAGTTGTTAAGGGTTGAATTTTCTCCGAACCTCAACTATGGGCGGTTCATTGAGTCCAGAGCCATAGCAAATGCAAGGAAACTTGGTGTCCTTGCAAGGGTGCGGCGGTACTTCACGCCCGGGCATACAAATACGTTTTCCGTGCGGAATTCGAACTTGCGACCCTTAGCGCTGCAACTCATTGTAAGTATCTTATTTCATTTAACCATCAATTTTAACTTTTCTTGCAAATTCATATTTTAAGAGTATATATGGGCGGCAAAACATTTGAAGAATAGGTTTTAACGATTGCTGTCGCGCTGTGCCTGAACGAGCGAGCTAGACAACCGAGAGAGGTAACTGTAGCTCAGACTGTTAATTACCTATGAATAATTATAACTTTTAACAAAAAGTAAAAACCGACTTCAAATTGCTAAAAAGGAAGTTATTTATTTGCTACCCTTAGTGGTGGAATTTTGTCTCCAATATGGGACCACAATTGAAGTATAACCTATTTAATAAAAAAAAGAATCATTAAAATTGGTTCTCAATTTGCGAAGATATCGCGTAACATACATACAAAAAATACACTCGAATTGAGAACCTCCTCCTTTTTGAAGTCGGTTAAAAATTTACGGAATCATCATCTGGTATTCCTGTTTCCTCCTCTAAAACAAGACCGATTGTTTTTTCAAAAAAATATAATAATTGTTTTAAATTTATAAAGAAAGATTTGTACTTTTTAAAATAATTATTTAAAAAAACAATTAACAACAAAAACATGGCAATGGTAGACATATCGTGGAATCGTTTACCACCGGCGATTTTTTCGGACGGATACGACTTAGGGACCTTCAAGAAACAAGCTCACTGGTGTTGCAGTTGTTCAGGTGAACCACATGCTCGTTTGCCCTCTTGTATAAAAAAAAATCATAAAAAATATTTGCTCTATACTCATTACCTAGAGAGAAAACATAAAAATACGTTTGTATGGACTAAACACCGACGTGACGATATTGGGTAGTGATATTCTTACACCAACCACCACTACACAGTTAATTACGTGTCTTAATCACACTGAGAAAAAGAAGATAAAAAAAAATTGGTTGCCTGTAAGTCGGTATACGGGCGAAAGTTTTGTGACAACGACTTTGGAGTGGTAAAATAATTTTATTATGTCTGTCTCTCGCTCTTAGGCGGGCTAACCATGCCAGTGGAAGGGACGCGTGCCTCTCACTCGCTCATTGTGAGCGCATAACGTGAGCGGAGTAACGCAGTTTCTTGAAGTGTCACCCGGCAAACCAATTTATAAGACGTTGTCACGTCAAAATTGTAATTTAAGACAATTGTATAGAAAATGTTATTACAAAAGAGGCAAAACGAACAATGGCAAGCGGCTCACTTTAAGGTAACGCTCGAGTCTACCTTATGGCTTCGGGGCCCAGTAACATTGTAGTAGCTGAAGTGACTAGTAGCAGAACCAAGTAGCTGAATATAGAACATAGTGAATAGTAGCTAGCAACATAGTAGCTAATAATAACAGCTACACAAATGATAGTAATAGCTAGTTGTACAACATAGTAGCTGATAATAGCAGCTAGCAGTGGTAATAAAACAGATAGTACTAGTAGTAGTAAGTTACTACCGACAATTTAAAGAAATAGTCAACTGAAATCATCTGAAAAATATAGTGACCAACCGATAGTGACCAACCGATATAGAACAACCATAGTTGAACAACCATATTCAACAACCGTGGTCAATAACCAATAGTCATAAGATTTCCGCCGAACAGTTGGGCAGTCGAACCGCTGGCCACTGTCTTGCAATTGTATTCTGGTTCGTGCATTTTGATTGAACGTCAGTCCACAGTACTTCGCCGCACCCACAAAGACGGCAGTAGAAGTATCCATCGGAACATGTGTGAATTAAAAGGTAGAAAATTATAAAAGGTCTTATTTGTAATTGTGTACATTTTATGTAAGGATTTTTAGCTGATTATTACACTTCTAAATTATTTCTTTTATTTCACTTTTAATGTGGTTTTAATAAAATGATAAAAGGTGTTTTGACTTTAAAAATAAACAGTCTTGGTTAGAATGATAATTCAAGGGCATGTAAAAATTGTTAGATTTCATGGTTTTCTTTAATTTTAAGATACTATGTTTATTCGAGAGATTTTGTGCTTATCATAGACCCTATCGAATAGTTCAATATAATAGTTATCTTTTTGCTTTATGATTTTGAAAAACAAAGGAATATTTCCTTTATGTGAAATTTGATATCTTCAATATTGAATATAATTTAAGAAGATCCCGTTCGTATTTTCAACGCTTGTATAAGTGCTTCGCATATTTTATATTCAAATTCATTCACATCGCACCGCAGTTAATGGATGGTTAAATACACTGCAGCCCGCCAACCGACAATATGGAGCTGATGAGTTTATAAATCACTCTAAATATGAAGAGATGATGAGAAAATATTTAGAAGTTATGATATTATAAAGTATAATATAGTGCCGCGTTGATTATAGAAACAGTTAATTACCAAATTTTAATTGTATATTGTAATATTATTTTAGCCGACTTAAAAAAGGAGGAGGTTTACAATGCGAATGTATGTTTTTATATGTATGTTACGCGATATCTTCGCCATTTGAAACCCGATTATTAAGATGTTTTTTTAAATTAAATAGGTTATACTTCAGGGGTGGTCCCATATAAAACTGAAAAAAAATCTGCCCCTAAGGGTGGCAAAAAAATTAGTTCTTTTTAGTTCTTAAAAGTCGACTTTTACTATTTGTAAAAAGTTATAATTATTATTTAAAAGAGACCTTTATTAATAATATCAAAGTAAAAAGATAAAATTATAAGCAAGAGAAATTAGTTTCCGGCGGAAACTAATGACGTTAATCGGTAAATTAGCCACTGGTTCGCAACAGCGCCTGCACGCCACCACTCTATTTTGTATCGATCGCTTTTCACTTCATTAATACTTTGCCCTAAAGTATCATGTTGACAGTCACACTGGGGTTTCAGGTTTAGGGTAGAATTATTTTAAGTACTTACACATGTCCCAATGCTAGTGTTGATCACCACTAACATTCTTTTGTATCAATCGATTTTCACTTCATTTAGCTTTTGCCTGTATCGTCACATAATATTAATAAGCGCAGTAACAGTGGGGTTTCAGGTTAAGACAGAATTTACACAACTTTTACACGTCCCACAGTTTGTTGCAGATCTTCAATCAATTGTGAGAGTATTAAAAACAATTAGTTCGCGCGCTGCTACAGTGCGGACTTCATATCATAAAATATTTTATTCCTCAACTTTAAATTCAATATATGTATTTTATTATCACATGTAAAGTATATATTATATCTCAACAGTGGTAGAGCCACGCGGCAGCTTTTGCTGTCGCACGGATGGGCCGGCTCGAACCGGGGTGATACCACGACCTCACAGAGACCACCAGCGTGAAGAAGTTTGCTTCTGCATTTCGCCTGGTGAGTGCAGATGGCCGGAGGCTAATCCCATCAACATGGTAGCAGAATTAAACGGAAGACTACCCCAGGAGGTGCAACATCCATGGAGAATCCTGCTGAGCATCCACGCCCAAGCTACCCTACTTCTTCTGGGGTGGGTGCTCAGGCTACGTATTCTGCGGGGCTAAATTCCGCTGAACAGAAACCTGCTCCAGGCAAGCGGGCAAAGACAAAGGCGACCCTGCCACGCTTTCCGTGAATTACTGCAATATCAGGGACTTCATTCAAACGCGCCTTCACTACCACCATCTGAGACGGAAAGCCGGCCGCTCTTCTAGCCGAGACGCAGGTGTCTCTCCGGCTGATACTTCCGTATCTCTCTCTACCCGGGTACAAATTAGAACACTCCTTTGTGCCCCGGGCTGGAGTGCGTGTACGTCAGAGAGGACATCTGTTTTCGATACCTCGGCAGTCTTGAAGGTACGGATCTGTCCATCCTATGACTGCGCGTGACAGCGACGACCATCCCCGCATCTACGGGTACCTCTATGGGTTCCATAGCGGTAATGCCGACACAGACCGACTCATCGACCACGTCCAAATGGCTGCAGACTCCGTGCTACAACAGGTCGCATCCGCAGAGATCGTGATACTCGGTGATTTTAACGCCCACCACGCCGAATGGCTGGTTCCCGTTTAACCGATCATGCGGGTAGGTCTGTTTATGACTTTGCAGCAGCTGGTTGCTTCGCCTACGTGGATCCCAGATGTGGAGGATCATGTACCTTCCCTGTTGGACCTTCTGCTGACCACTCATCCGGACGGATATCAGGTCTCCGTCGATGCCCTCTTGGCTCTTCGGACCATTGTCTGATCAGGGGTACGGTGCCACTGACGCTCTATCGCGGTTGCGATCTGCAGCTCGCCGCCGTGTTTGGCACTATAGGTCCGGCCGATTGGGACGGGATGCGGTCTTTTTGCATCCTACCCTTGAATGGGTTTGCTTCTCGTCGGATGATCCCAACGTTGTTGCTGATTCTGTCGCTGATGTGGTGCTTCAGGGAATGGTTATTTATTCCATCATCTGTGGTGCCCATCGGAGGCAGAACTCGCGGTTTTAGTTACTCCTGTAAATTGCATCACGCTATAAGCAGAAGTGCTACCGGGCCTGGGATGACGCATCAACGTCCCGGATTGAAGCACCAGCTCTCTTAAAAAATATAATTCCGCCTTCAGGTCCTTCAAAAGCGTCATTGCCAAGGCAAAGTCAGAGCACATCGGCAGAATTGGCAGAAAACTATTTCGCCTCCCTTCGGAAACAAGTGCATTCTGGTTTCTCATAAAGGCTGTCAAAGAACTTCTATCAGCCATCTCTGCCATCTCTGCACAGGGTGGACGACTCACTGGCCCGCCACAAGGAAAAGCCGATCTGCTAAGCTCTCTTTTTGCTTCCAGTCGACTCTTGATGACGGGGTAACACACCGCCGACCATCCCGCGGTGTGAGTGCTCATGCAGGAAGTGCTGTTTAAAGCACTCTTCTCCATGTACGTCGTCAAGTCGAGTGTGCCTGATGGTCCCCCAATTGTCTTGAAGACGTGTGCTCAGGTTGGCACCGGTTCTTTCGCGTCTTTTCGGTACTCTAACTAACTAAACTGTATAAAAGGGTTATTATAGTATAAATGAATACATGATTGATAATAACCCTAGAATCAGGTGGTCGCTACCAAGCAGTTTCTAAAATAAATTTTGTGCTTAAATAGTTTGTACAACCATTAATGTAAATTTAAAAAAAAGTCCCTTGGGTTTCTTGCTGGTTCTTCCCAGGACAGAGGTTTTTCGAACCAGTGGTAAAGTAAAAATGACTTTCAATAAGAATTATACATGTAATCTATATTGAATAAAAATTATTCTATTCTATTCTAACCCTAGGCGTAGTCCGAACTCATGGAAGACAGCTTTGGTTACCCGATCCCAAAAATGGCGACCGTTCAGATCCGTCCAACTACAGGCCTATCGCTATCACCTCCTTGTTCTCCAAATTAATGGAAACTATTATTTGCCAGCTCATGCGGTACCTTGAGGATCACCAGCTGATTTGTGACCGCCAGTACGGTTTCCGTCGAGGTCGCTCAGCTGCTGATCTTAGGTTACGTAACTCATAGATGGGCGGAAGTAGAGGTCCAAGTGGGGCGTTGGCCGTTGGTTTGGACATAGCGAAGGCCTTCGATCGGGTTTGGCACAAAGCGCTTCTTTTGAAGCTCCTTCTATGGGCTTCCCGGTGTGCAATTGGATCACCAGCTTTCTTGCGGATCGGAGCATCAAGGTCGTAGTAGACGGTGCATGCTCGATTACAAACCATAACGCTGGTGTTCCACAAGGCTGCGTGCTATCACCAACGCTGTTTTTCTGCATATCAATGATATGTTGCAGGCCGGTAACATTCATTGCTGTGCAGACGACGCACTGGTGATGCTTTATACCGGCCGTGCCAATATTTCTCAGGGAAAACGTCGCTGAGTACCGGAACAAACTTGTGTCTGAAGTCGAGACTTTGTTGAACAAAGTCTCAGACTGAGGAGTGACTAAATCTAGTCAGTTCAATCCCCAGAAGACAAATTTGCGCATTTAACGCTAAAAAGAACCCTTTGTCATATCTCCTCAGTTTCAAGGTACTCTCCTTGTTGCCTCAGCCAGTATCGGAATCCTCGGTGTCGACATATCGAGTGATGTGCAGTTTCGTGGTCACTTGGAAGAGACTTTTGCGTGGTAGAGCCATGCTGCAGCTATATTAGTAGTATAGTTGTAGTACGAATGGGTCGGCTCGACCGAGGAAGGACCACGCTCTCACAGAATACCAGCGTAAAATGGCAGCAACACTGCTGTGTTTCGTATGGTGAGTGTAGAACCGGAGACCCTTTTACTGGAAAGGAGGCATTCCATCTTAGTCCTCACAGGTGACAACGCATCTGCATTTTGATTCTTTATTGAAGATAGATGTAGATGTCTATGAGACCACAGCAACCACTTACCATCAGGTGGACTGTGTGTCGTTTGTCACCTATCGTATAAAAAAAAAAAAAAAAGAGAGCCAAATTGGCTAAAAACTTGGGGTACTCAGCAGGCAGGGACAGTATTTCATGCCGGCACACGCTTGCAACTTTACAAGGCGCAGGTTCGGCCCCATGGAATACTGTTCCATCTGGGCAGGTTCTCCCCAGTGCCAGCTCCTTCCCTTGACCGCATCCAGCGCAGGCAGCTCAAATCGTCGATGACCGAGTTCTTTCCTATCGGCTGGACTCCACTGGCACTGCTTAGAGATGTTGTATCTCTTTGCGTATTCTATCGCATCTATCACAGGTAGTGCTCTGAGGAATTGTTCGGACTAATTTCAGTCGCTCAATTTCACCATCACATTGCGACAAAACTCGCGATACCATCCATACCATCTGGATGATCCACCACTATGCGATTCAGAAGAGTTTTCTTCCTCACAACTTCCTTGTGGAATCGATTACCACCAGCGATTTTCGGACCGATATGACTTAGGGACCTTCAAGAAAGAGCCTTCTCCTTTTAAAACGGCGGCCTCTGGTGTTGTTCATGGGCGGCGGTAGTCACTTGCCATCAGGTGAGCCACATGCTCGTTTGCCCCTCTCCTATAAAAAATATCTATGATGCATATTTTGTTCATATATGTACATACACTATATAAGTTTTGTATATTATATGCATATCTTAGTACGTATGTATGTTTGTATGTATGCATGTATATGTATATATATATATGTATTTACCTGCCACAAATCTCATCTCCACGGGTTGACTGTCAGAGAATGCCGTTGGGCATTAAGTCAAATCCTTTGTTACCCTAGTTATTAAGGTGTTAATAATCAAGATTAAATAAAAATAACTAAATATCCTCGGTTAATAAACAAAATGCAGATGAGTTGTCACCCCTGAGGACTAAGATAGAATACCTCGTTTCAACTAAACGCTCCGGTTCATTACCCTCACCATACGAAACACAGCAGCACTAAGCTGCTATCTTACGCTGGTGTTCTGTGAGAGCGTGGTCCTTCCACGGTTGAGCCTAACTATTCATGCTACAATTCTACCATGTGTATATAATATTGTACGGTGTATATTTTTACGGATCATCGTCCCCGCCAATTAACGTGTAAAATTTACTGTGAAAGCTTTGCCCATGAACTACTAACATCCATTATAGCAAATAAAAGTCCACTGCTGAACATAGGCCTCCCCATAGTTTCCTCATGGGGGTTTTGCCATAGTTGCCATAAAGGGACTACAAAACCAAGTGACCTCGAATGATGCACACACATTTACACAATAAAACACTATTACATTAACATCTTGCTTGTAGAATAATCTGACAAAAAATCATAATGATTGCATGTATATTAGTATGGTTTTTACTCGTTAAAAAATTATTTAGAAGTATTTTATGATTTTTTCTATCATATCAAATTAGTAGTATCATGTTTTCATCACACTATCTTACTAGCATATATACTAAAAATATCATATATTTTCTGATTTATTACTACATTGGATCATATACTTTAAGGCAATATAAAACTTGCGTTTAGCAGTTTTTATAGTTATGCTTTGTTATCAGGAAGATTCTGCTCCCATCTCCTGGTTTGTTTACTCTGTTGCCTCCTACAATTACAGGGGCAATATGTGAGATATTCTTACACCATATTACACGGTAACCTACACTTGATATGTTTTTTATATTTACGCGAAGACTACACATTAAATGAAACTCATTTTTACGGATTATATCGCGTTTAATTTTAACTTTTTAATTCCCGACGTTTCGGGTGCTTTACAGCACCCATGGTCACAGGTTTGGACTTCAGTTTTTTTATATTAAAACTGAAGGTAGCCGGGCTAACTATGACATCGGGACGTCAAACACCTCAGTCCCGCACCCGAAATGTCAGGGGTTAAAAGTTAAAATCAACATGATATAATCAAAATAATTTCATTAACTTTCCTGTTTGTATTTATATCTGTACATTACGATGCTTATGTTTGTGATATGAAAGACTGCAATATATGCAGCATAAAGCAGGTGGAATAAATTTTAAGGTAAAAATTATATCGGAGGATAAGAACCAATAACAGGGATTATAAAGCTATTTTATGTTATTTAAGTTCTACACAATAAATCCATTAAGTTATTTAAAAGAACTGAACGCATTGTTATTTTCAATAGAGGTGACTTCGATAGCAACAACTGAAAATAAAAATAACTTGAAAGAGAAACCTGGAGATGTTTCCTATATCTTAAGCTTTGATATTTGTAGCTTTGTTATTTCAGATACTAGAGGTAAAACAATATTCTATTAAACTTAAAACTTAAAACTTAAAACTTAAAAGCGAAAAAATAGATAAGATATTTTGCTTAAATTTGTTATTGATATAATGATATCAGTTTTATTCTGGTTATTACTCTAAAAGGGCAATGATTAGTAATTCCATTTATCTCATTATGTAATATATTATCATATATTTTGGCCTAGGTTCAGCGGTGGACTTATATCGACTGTGATGCATAGACTATGGAAGAGTTCGTATTGAACTTTATTCAATTTGTGGAGTTCAAATTAAATAAATTAGTACGAAACAATTCGTGTTTTTTTATAGTATAGGTATAAGAAATGAGCACAAAGTCCACCTCATTGTAGGTAGATGCTGTGGGCCAATGACATCTACATCTGTCTTCGATTGAAAATCAAAATGTTCGTCGATCGTTGTCTCTCCTGAGGACTAAAATGGAATGCCTCGTGTAGTGAACGGCGTAAGAGAACTTACTACATTATTTATTTATTGCGCTATGTGCTATATTATATCAATGTACGCGGCTTTAGGCTGGCTCAAGGGTAATCCCAGCTGCACCTTAACTGTCGCCAATATTACAAGATAGGTGCATTTTTGTATTAGATGCATCCACTGAATATGATACAGGCCGCTAGTTGAACGACGCCGTTTAGTAAAAAGGCTAGGCTGTTAACTAACCTTCAAACCCTCTCAGGAAAAGGCCTGTGTCTAACAGTGGGACGTATATAGGCTGGTACTTTATATTTTATTTATTTTAGAGACTGTTTGACATTGAGATTTCGTCATCTTTCCAGTTTCTATTTATCCAATCGCAAATCATTCTCGTAAGAAGTGACAACGGGGAAACTGAGAAAGGAGATAGGCAGCAGCATCTTCCTGATGACTCAATAATAACAAAAAAATTGCGGTTGCCAAACTGCCTGCTAACGTCAAAGAAAATATTAGGTCCTTACATATGAAATTAGCGTTTTGTCGTACTGACCACTTTGATCTGAAATATCTCCTCTTTGGTTAAGAATTCCATTTTCAAATTTATAAATTAATTTAGCTGGTACATTTGAGTTTTGAAAATAGTCATTCATTTTTTTTTCCTCATCATTTTATTCTTTGGCGTCGCTTATTACCGCACAATGGAAAACATGAAATATCGGTATATTTACGAGTACGAGTTCTACCGTGGCACCAGTGCTGCAGAAACAGCTCGAAGGATTAATGATGTGTACAGCGCTGGTTTCAAAACACGGTACTGGTTTTCAACGTTTTCGTTCTGGAAATTTCGACCTTCAGAACCAACCCCGTGGACGGCCGGAGACCAAAGTGGAAAATAAAGAATTAAAGGCTACTGTGGAAGCGGATCCATCTCAAAGCACTTCAGAGATAGCTGCAAGCTTCGGGGTAAGTGATAAAACTGTATTAATCCACTTGAAGCAAATCGGGAAAATAAAAAAAAAACTTGAACAATGGGTACCTCATGAATTGAGTGAATCGAACTTGCAAACACGCGTCGACTGCTGTGTTGCTTTGCTCAACCGACACAATAATGAAGGTTTTAAATCAAATCATTGCTTGTGATGAAAAGTGGATACTGTACGATAATGGGCGCTCGTCGCAATGGCTGAACCCTGGAGACCCAGCCAAATCCTGCCCTAAACAAATTGACTCAGAAAAGTTACTTCTGAGTGTTTGGTGGACTAGCGCCGGTGTCGTTCACTACAGCTTTCTAAAATCTGGCCAAACGATTACGGCAGATATCTATTGTCAGCAACTGCAAACCATGAAGGAAGAACTAGCTGCTAAATAACCGAGATTGATCAATCGCTCTAAGCCACTGCTGCTTCACGACAACGCAAGACCACACACTGCACAACAAACAACCACTTAGTTAGATGAGCTACAATTGGAATGTCTGCGACATCCACCCGTACTCCCCGGACCTTGTTCAAACAGATTACCATTTTTTCCGGAATTCGGACAACTTCTTACAAGGAAAAAATTCAACTCCGATGCGCCAGTCCAAACCGCCTTCAAAGAGTTTATTGATTCTCTCCCCCATGTTTTTTTTAGTAAAGGGATCAATGAACTACCTATGAGATGGGAAAAATGCATAAATAACAACGGTGCATACTTTAATTAATTAAATATATTTTACAAAAAAAACATGACTTTATATTACTCCCGTACAAAATGCTAATTTCATATGTGAGGACCTAATATCTCACCTATAAGGCAATTTATGGGTGAGGTCTATGTTCAGCAGTAAAATATACAAAATGTTTCAAATTAATGGATAACTTAATGATCTCTCATGATTGTGCGAACTCCACAAATAAATGAAACCAATTTTCCATCGCGCTTAATTTCACAAACACAATCAAACACCTCGTGATCTCGTGAGCCGCTGAAAAACGTTG
Source organism: Parnassius orleans (assembly GCA_029286625.1). Taxonomy (NCBI): domain Eukaryota; kingdom Metazoa; phylum Arthropoda; class Insecta; order Lepidoptera; family Papilionidae; genus Parnassius; species Parnassius orleans. The sequence continues at coordinate 119,625 of JAGSMP010000634.1, read as the reverse complement.
GAAATATAGTAAAAAAATAACTAAATTAAATGCGAGGAAATCTGTTCAATTTGATACCGTTCAGTAAATGAGAATTGATTAAGTATTGAATGTATGTGAGCACGAGGAGATTTAAATTTATTTATTCATTAACAGCTATCGTTGTTGATTGATACACGAGTAGACTGTAGTACTTATGGGTTTATTCGATTCCAATTAACATAATATGTAGAAATTAAGATGTTGATGCAAAATATAATAGAAGGTACGGGAAGCGTTCGCTTATAATTACGGATAAAGGTGGCAAACGAGCACACAGTCCACCTGATGGTAAGTGGTTGATGTGGCCCATAGAAATCTACATCTATCCTCGATTACGAATCAAAATGCAAATGCGTTGTCACCCGTGAGGACTAAGATGGAATGCCTCCTTTCCAGTAAAAAGAGTCTCCGGTTCTCTACACTCACCATACGAAACACAGCAGTGTTAAGCTGCTATTTTACGCTGGTATTCTGCAAGAGTCCTTCCCCGGTCGAGCCGACCCATTCGTGCCACAACTATACTACTAATATAGCTGCAGCATGGCCCTACCACGTATAAAATATGAATATGAATAATGAATGGCTGTCCAATGAGGAAATGGGCTGGCGACAAAAAGGTAAGGTCGGAAGGATCTGTGGGTAAAGGTGTGAGAGGTCTAGAATTCAGAATTGCCTCTATCTGAAACAAACAGGTGGAAAGTTCTTCATAAACTAGATGTGTTAAGTTTAAAACGCGACGTAAAAGAGTTACCGATTTGACGATCTCCTCCCAAATGCCGCCGAAATGGGGAGAATATGCCAGTATGAAGTTAAAGTTAATATTAAGTTCTGCTAAATTGGCCTGTATGTAGATATTATTGCCTTTAGGAATCGAGTAAGCTCGTTGCTGGCTTCTACGAAGGTTGTGCCATTGTCGGAATACATGTTTTGAGGCTTACCCCTACGCGATATAAAACGGTTGAGTGCCGCTAAAAACGCCTCCTTGGTAAGGTCCGTAACAAGCTCCAGGTGCACGGCTTTGACTGCGAAACAGATAAAAACAACCGCGTCCCTTGCGGTCAGCTATCAGGATAGGTCCACAAAAGTCGACACCTGTGTTGAGGAAAGGAAATTCGAGACACATTCTTTCAACAGGTAAGTTACCCATGATGGGTTGTACTGATTTGGCATTAAATCTTTTACAACGAATACAAGCACGAACTATTGATTTTGATAAATTTCTTCCACCTAGATGCCAAAAATTTTGTCTAACGTTGGATAAGATTTTTCTTCCTGAGAATACGAATACTGAGATGAAATTGAGTCCAACTCCCAAAATTTTGCAAGAGTAAATTCTTCGTTACTGTTCAATGTATGATGACATACGTTACGAGTTTGAACGTCATTAGTATACTGGGTGATCCAAAACTACCCGTAAAGCCGAAAGGAGGTTAAATGGGGCCTTATAACGAGTCCATTCACAATATTTAAGAACCGTAGTAACGCTGTATAACATACCCCATAAAAATAAAAAAATATTATTATTTTCACTGATGTGCAAACCCTATTTCAGTAAAATTAAAGAGTAAACTACGCAGAATGTACCTACATTTCTACCTAATTCGCGGAACTACAAAAATTTTAAAAGACCTAACATAACGAAACAACCTAAACGAACACTTACTTTTTCATAATAAACGTCAACTTTACAGAAGCGGCTCAAAGTGTGCTCCGCCTTGCTCAATACACAACCTCGCTCGTCGGGATATGGCCGTGTGGCATTTCGCACCATCGTCGGTGTTATTGATGCGAAAGAAAAGTTGGGCAATGAGAAATACACTCTGTCCTTCACATAACCCCACAAAAAGAAGTCCAAGGGTGTGAGGTCCGGAGAACGAGCAGGCCATAGCACCGGTCCCCCGCGGCAAATCCATCCTCGCGGGAAACTAACATTAAGATGTTCTCGTACGTTGCGAGCAAAATGGGCCGGAGCTCCATCATGCTGAAACACAATGTTTCTTAGGTTCTCAAAGTAATCCCAGTCAGCCACAGGAAAGTCGTCAATCACCTCTTCGAATTCCGTTTGTAAAAACGTTAGATAGTTGCTACCGTTCAGACGTGATGGCATAATGACGGGACCGATGACATGCCCGTCATAAAGGCCAGCCCACACATTCAGCCGCCACTGGTGTTGGAATCTGCCCTGCCGTGAAGTACGTGGATTCACGCGAGCCCAAACGTGATCGTTATGCATATTTGAAAACCCTGACCTCGTGAATGTTGCCTCGACCGTCCAAAGAACATACTTTACGTAATTAGGGTTTTCCTCTAACTGCCTGAGTTCCTCCTGGATGCAAAATCGGAGGGTATCAGCTCCTGTGTACTGCGATAGTGATAAGGGTGACGATTGTCGTCACGAAGAATTCGCCAAACTGCAACATGGTTTATACCGTATCTTGTTCCGGCTCGCCTCGTACTTGTGGTCGGCTCTTCTTCAAAATCCTCTAACACTAATTCAGCCTGCCTGGCGTCGACTGTGCTTGGACGTCCACTTCCAGTAGACCGATGAGAAGAGCCGGTGGAACGTAGTCGTCTTGACATGTTCAGAAAACACTGGTACAAGGCAGTCGTCGCTTTTCAGTGGGGGTCTACCATCGATAAATCGCGCGCATTCGCGAGCATGATTTAAATTGCTATCTTTATGGCCTACGCATAACATCATATCGTAATATTCCGAGTTAGAAAGCATCGTTATTTTGCAAAAAATGTTGGAAAAAAATTCGAAACGGTTGTAGGATATCGATTAGAAGATTTGAAATTGACAACATATTTTTTTTCCAACTTGACATTTTTTGAAGCCAGTACTTGAGTATAATGACATCCTTGTATTGAGGTAGCAAACATTTATGAATGAAAAATAGAAAAACTATTAAAGTAGACAATTATTAGGTAAAATAGGTACGTAGGCCTTTCTGTTAAATAATCTGGTTCCCTGTCATGACAGCTTACTAGGGTTGACAAATTTTTTGGCTTTGATAATTAATTATATTTTTACGGGGTATTTTGTAACACGTTGTATATGCATCCATATAAAAGCCATCCTAGTTTTGAGGAATGTAATCTTGGAAACGTTGGACCAATGTTGGAATTTTGTGCATTTAAGACTGCCCAAAATATTTCTGCACCCACTAAAATGTCAATAGAAGAAGGTAGGTTGAATTTAGGGTCAGCTAATTTTATTTTTGAAGGAATTGTATATGCTTAACGTACGAATTGGGTTGGGTGTTTGAAATTTTGGCATGATATAACAAGTAATATTTGCTTTATAATCACTAAAGTATGATTCAAAAAATAGTCCGCATATTTGGGTGGCCCGTGTGACGTGGTTATTAATTATAGTGACAGTGGAATCGGTGTTATATCTTACCAAACCAAGCTTATTGCACATATCTTCCGCAATAAAATTACAAGTGCTACCATTGTCAAGCAGAAGTCTGGCTGTGTGATGTTTTCCGTTTTTGTCTTTTACACGTACCAACGCTGTAGATAATATGACGTAAGCAGCGTTAGAAGATGAATTGATATTTGTCGAAAGTGCTACATGAGAAGAAGATGGGTCTTTATGGAAATTATCTTTGTGCAAAAGAGTATTATGCCTAGAATTACAATCCTTACAATTTGATAATCTACAGTGGTTACGGATATGACCTGGACCTAAGCAATTCTTACATACTCTACTTTCGGTGGCTTTTTTTATACGAGAATCTACATCAAGTTTAATGAATGAAGGGCATGTAAATAAGAAATAATTTTGTGAACACATAGGACATGTAATGTTTTTATTATAATTTTTCTTGTCGGTATTTATTAACTCTTTTTTTCTAAATGAACTATTGTAATTATTATTGTTATAAGTTAAAGGGTGTGATTGAAGTTTTGAGTGTTTGACGTTATGTATAATAGGAATAGTTACTCCAACATTCAATGTATCCAATACATTACACCTATTGTTTAAACATTTAATGAATTGTTTTAAACTTGGTGAGTTAAATCATGTTTAATGTCCATGTCACACCTATGCCGGTAGTTGTTGGGAGCACTTAGCTCGAAGTTGTTGACGAATATGTTTACCTGGGACAAATAGTCCGACTAGGTAAGTCCAACTTCGACCGAGAGGTCAATCGACGGATTCAACTCGGCTGGGCAGCGTTCGGGAGATTACGACCTATCTTCTCGTCAGGCATACCTCAAAACCTCAAAACTAAACCAGTGCGTGTTGCCGGTGATGACATATGGAACTGAGACGTGGTCCTTCACTGCTAGCCGTATGAGGGAAGCCGAGCTATGGAGAGGGCTATGCTAGGGGTTTCTCTGTCTGTAGAACCAGAGTAACCGACATAGCCCAAAGGATTAGTGCTGAAGTGGCAATGGGCGCACCATATAGCTCGAAGAACTGACAACCGTTGGGGAAGAAAGGTTCTCCAGTAGCAGCCTCGTACCGGCAGGCGAAGTGTAGGGCGTCCCCCCACTAGATGGAGTGACGACCTGGTAAGACATGCAGGAAGTCAATGGATGCAGGTGGCTCGGGACCGTGCTTTGTGGCATTCCGTGGGGGAGGCCTATGTTCAGCAGTGGACTTGTGAAGGGCTGTAATGATGATGATGATGAATGATGGTGAGTTACAATTTAAGCTGCACCTGTATTCTTCCCATAGCCGATTCGTGAGTCTAATTTTTTTGATATTACATAAACAATAATTGTGTACCAGTGATCGACAGGTTCGCCTTATGTTGCAAGTGCTCTTAAATTTTTATTCATCACATCAATAAGATTTCTTATTTCTAAACTACTTTCAGAGGATATATTTTTTGTATTTAATAAGGCTTGTATATGATTGTTAATTAAAAGACGTATGTTATCATATCGCTCCGTTAATAATTGCCATGCAATTGGATAATTGTTTGCTGTTACATCTAAACTTTGAATAATTAATGACGCAGTACCATTCAAAGCTGCGCGTAAATAGTGAAATTTATGTACGTTTGAGATGTTATTATTATTATGGATAATTGAAAGATACGTATCTCGAAATTCCAATCACTCCTGAAAGTCACCGCTGAACTGCGGCAGGTAGATGACAGCCAGATGGAATTTCGGTGCACTGCTATCTTCATGGTCACCTGTCACGGAACCTGCCCTAGAAGATGTTGATGAAGTAGCAGCGTTCATCATACTACGCGCCAAAGCAAGGAGTGAATAATATTGTTCTTCATATTGGAGGCGTTCGTTGTATTCGTCCTCAACCTGCTCCGACAATGCCTCAATCTCCATCAGTAAGGCGTCAAATTTGTCGTATACCGCATCAATTTTTCTAAGCCGACATTCCAGCTCCGATTTTTGTAGCTCAGACAAGACAACAGAACCTTTTATAAGATTCAAAAAATTACTAAATGATATGAGTTTGGCTTTAAGGCCTCCACGTTTTTTAATTAGGTCTTTAAGGGAAGGACTGGCCATTTTGATTCTTAACACTTTTAATTAAAACAAATAAAAAATAATAAAAATACACTTTACTCACAAAAATCGACGTCAACTACAAAAGATAATAAATATTCTAAGTAAGAACGAACGAAAATAATAAGAACGAACACCTAATAAATAAGCAACATGAAATATGTATAGATGTAATGAAATAATATTTGTATGTAATGAAATAATAGAATAATTTTACGATTATTGTTGAAACGTAGATGAAAAGTTTTATGCTCAATAATAATATAAAATGTTTAAAAATTATTTTACGAAAAATGCAGTAGAAATTAGACACAATTCTGAATTCCTTGAAAATCGATATATGATATATAAGTATGACAAAGGAATTGGAACGAACTCGCTCAGTGCTGTTTTCCATTTTGGGTCTTTAGGTCTCCATATCCATATTCTTTTAATTCTGAAGTATTTTTAAGTACACAACATAATGGCGGCCATAATGACGCTTAGATTTAATTGCCGATATGCTTCTGGTTCATTTTTAATCGAAGGACCACTTTTGTTGTTGATTGATACACGTACTGTAGTACTTATGGGTTTATTCGATTCCAATTAACATAATATGTAGAAATTAAGATGTTGATGCAAAAAGATAATTGAAGGTACGGGAAGCGTTCGTTTACGCCAGTGTGTGCCAGTGTATATTAGTGTTGCCCCAGGAGCTCACGCGGATCTCGCTAGCGGTCAATAGGACGTTAAAGGCACAACGTCTCTCAAATGTGCGGGCGCAGGCACGGTGCGGGGTCTTCCTATGTTCTTAACAAGACGTCGCGAACACCTATCAAAGGTCCGCTCTTGAACATAAGCCTCCCCATAGATTGCCTCATTGGGATCCTTCTCGGTTAGAAAGTTTAGGTTACAAAACGTCTAACTACATGAAAATTCTTATAATTATTACGTCTGATTAGTAAAACATCTTTAAAGAAGAAAGTCCAACTATCAAAAGGTCTGTATAGAGAAACGTCTATTCAGCAAATCGTATTTTTTTTTTTGCTGTGTACACTTATGAATATTATATTCAGTTAAAACCTGTCTAATGGCCTTATTCATAAAGAATTTCATTTCAAAGTAAAAAGCGCTTAATTTATAGAATTCAGTAAAAGTAATTTTCAAACTTCATTAAAATAATTTGTAATTAAAAAAGGAACAACAAAAAATATGCCCTGTTATTTTTTTGAAATAGACGGTGAAAATAAAAATATCGCACCTGCTTCACCTACTCTGTCACCAGGAGGAAGTTTGTGTTTACCCGTGCTAAGTGCTGCATTGCACTTTATGCCGGGACGGCATCCGCAGTTTTTCTGTTATAATTAAGTTGTTATCAGTTATCTGTTTCAATTTCCCACTGTCGCCTCTTACGAAACCCACGGGATGACTTGGAGTAGTGGATTACCTTACACTACTCGGCCAATTTTTTTAATTATTAACGATGCAAAACTACGGTGTTAAGGTAATTTCATTTAGCATAAATGACATGAAATAGACGGCTCTACGGTGCAGTGGCTTAGAATTGAGACATGGTTCGCGGAGGGTCGCGGGTTGAATCCGTTTAAAAACGCATGAATATTGGCCCTTATAAAAGCATTCTGAACATTGTGTCTCCGGTCATACTCCGCTTGCGCCACCGCTCTCGAGCGGTCGTGTCAGTTGTCGGCGCTCTCGTCCCCGTACGTTGAGTGCCTCTCGCTCTCGCGCCTCCGCTATCCTGCTCACGCTGTACAGCGCAGTCGCTTCGGTGAGTTTGCTTGCCTCTCACTAACCGTTCTTGCCCCCCTGCCTCCTGGCAGAGAGGTTTTGACCGCTTATTGTTATTGTTTTGTTTTGTTATTTTTTCTGTTATTTTTCTGTTATTTTTATTGTTATTACTGTGTTACTGTTTCTTGGAAAGTCACGTCACTTGTTCTTTTCAGAACAAGCCCCTGTTCTTTTGAGAACAGGGATCTCCCCTCCCTTACCCTTCTTAGAATAGAACGTCGTCCCCCCCCCCAACATGTCCACCCTAAACGCCAGCCAGATCAGGGCATCATAATGGTCTTCCTTACATATTAGCAACCTAATAAAAGCCAAAGGCTGCTCTCCGGAAGGCAGCACTCTATCAACCCTGAATATAGACGTACGACCAATCGTCTTCAACGAAGTCCGTTCACGCCTTTCCGAGACCTCGAAAAGAGTAATCTCATGGAGAATATCTCTCCCTCTCATACAGCGTAATATCAGATGGCAGAGCCCTCGCATAGACGCTATCACTCATACTCCCCTCTCTCTCGCCCCGACGGTACTATTGCCTTCGAGGATGAGGAAAAAGCTGAGTGCTTTGCAGACAGCATCGCTGCTCAATGCTCTCCCAGCTCTCAACCCCAGACCCTCCACATCCAGACAGTGGAGAATGGGGTCCGCCGCCGGAACTCAGCCCCACAGTCTTTGACCCTATCACTGTGTCCAATGATGAGATCTCATTCCTCATCAAAGGACTGAAGCCCAAAAAGGCTCCGGGCGTGGATGGCATCTCCAACCAAGCCCTTAAACATTTTTGTGAGCAGGTGTTAACCCTTTTAGCTAAAATCTTCAACGCCTGCTTCAACCTTAGTTACTTCCCCACCACGTGGAAAGAGGCAACTGTCATTAGTATCCCCAAGCCAGGAAAGCCTCACAACCTCCCTACCAGTTATCGTCCCATCAGCCTCCTCAAGGCCATGGGCAAACTATTTGAACGAGTCATCCTCACTCGCATGAGGCGCCATCTGTTTCCCACAGACGTGACCCTCTTGTCATCCCTCACCAATTTGGTTTCCGAGCGAAACACTGTCCCCAACAAGTTCACCGTGTTGTGGAATATATCCTCAGCGGTTTTTATCCTCGCCGTCATAAGACCATCGCGGTCTTCTTCGACGTAGCGAAAGCGTTTGATACAGTCTGGCACGAAGGCCTTATCTACAACACAAAAATAGGTCTCCTGATCGTCTTGTTCGTCTCGTGGCCTTCACTTGAAGGACCGTACCTTCCGTTTCAGACACGAAGGCACGCTCTCCTCTTCGCGTCAATCAAAACCGGTGTCCCTCAGGGCTCCGTACTTGCCCCTCTTCTATATATCCTGTACACCAACGACATTCCCATTCCGTCGAATGGTGTTCAGCTGTCCCTCTTTGCAGACGACACTGCCCTCTGCTGGGCACCTCACCCTTTATACGGAACAAGATCCAAAAGTCAGTTAATGACTTGGGAGCTTGGTTCCAAAAATAACGTATCGATGTGAACCCGGAAAGAGCTCCGCCGTTCACTTCGAACATAAACAACGCCGCTACACTACCATTCCGCCAATCCGTATGTTGGGACCCTGTCCCTGGCATGCATCCGCCATCTTAGGTGTCACCCTTGACACTGGGCTCACTTTCGAGCCCCATGTTAAGAGTAACTTGAAACGCGCGATTTTATCTGGGTAGGCTCACGTATGTTGCCGACACAGTAAATATCCTCCGCAATAAGCGACCCTTTATAAGGTCTGTATACGACCAGTCATGACATACGTAGCCCCATTTTGCTCACGCAAAACCTAAAACCCTGTACAAACTCCAAGTTGTTCAAAACTATTTCTGTCGTCGGGCTACGAACGCACCTGGTACGTCCGTAACGCCGACCTTCACCGAGACTAAGAGCTCCCACAATACAACAGTTCCTAAAAACACTCTCTGAGAACTTCTTCAAAGCCTCAGAATCTCACTCTAATCACCTTATTCGTGAGGCAGCTTCCATGCAGCCCCACCTCTCTCTAGCTATCGAGGTCCGCAGACCGAGAAACTCTCTCTCCGACCCCCAACCAGCTTTCGGCCGACCTGAACTGCCTCTTGGCGGCTCAGGCCGAGCCATCTTCAATGTATAGTATGCCTAATTAGGAGCAATTCTCAGCGGCTGATCGCCGCCTGCGCCTTATCCCTTGGGGGTCGCATCAAATCTTCGGCGGAAAGGCCACTATGGCTAAAGCCGTTCCCAAGGTGGTGTTTAGTGGGTAGGCACTTCTTCAAAGTGAGTCCCACATAACCACGCAGCCGGCTGCGTGGTATGCTTAGCGCATTCACCACCTCCCTCCCCCGCTTCCGGAGGGTGCCTTTGCATTGGGCGCAAAAAAAATGTCTCCGATCTGAGTATCGTATAATATCACACCAATATCTTGTTATTATTCCACAGATACTATTTATACAGGTAACGAGATATTATATTTAAATCCTCAGCGCTCAACGCATCTAAATTTTAATTATATACGATAAATGTACGTATCTATCGGTCACAGCATCCATTAACATCAGGTGGACTGTGTGTCGTTTGTCACCCTAACTTGTCAACTCAAAATATCAAACGACGCAGGACATATCACGTACCAAGCCAAGTGACGCACAAGTTCATTTCTCTCAGAGTTTTGACATATCGTTTCTCGTAACCTGACGGCGTACACGAAAGATTTTCCCAGATGTCAGTTTTTAACCCCCGATGAAAACAGAGGGGTGTTATAAGTTTTTGGTTTGTATCTGTGTATCTGTGAATCTGTGTTTCTGTATATCTGTGTGTCAGTCTATGGCATCATAGCTCCCAAACGGGTAAGCCAATTTAGATTTTTTTTTTTTGTTTGAAAGGTGTTATAAAAGTGTTCTTAGCTATGTTTCAAGAAAATTTGTTTAGCCGTTTGAAGATCATCAGCTTTTTTTTTCGGGGGTTTTTTAAATTTTAAATTTAAGTTATAACAATTATTTTCTATTTGCTTGTCTTTTTATTATGGACTGATTAATTGACTTCTGTACATCCATATACATGAAAAGTAATAGTAGTGATGTATCATGTCTGCAGCATGAGTGGATTGCCTTGCTCAAAAAATACCAGCGTAAAATATTAGCTTAGAGCAGCTGTGTTTCGTATGGCAGTTACGCGGTATTTATTCTATAGTCAGTCAGAAAAGTTTAAAATTACTGTATTAACTTTGGCCTCTCAGTTTTACGAAAATTTAATAAATGTTCATAAAACAAAAGCGTTTTAAGTAAAAAGTGATATACACTCTGCAAACACTAAGAACAAACACAACACTAGCTTGTTTTGTTTCCTAGCCTCAGTTCTCGACTCCACAAGTCAGTAATTCATTCTTGGGCCAGTGTTTAATACACTATCACAAAGAAGTCCCAGAAAATATACAAGGCCTCTTTGTTACCAAGTTTAAATATTTTATTAAACAAAAACTGTTTAAAGAGGCTTATTATAATATAAATGAATACGTGGTTGATAATAACCTCTGGAAATGAGGCAGTCGCTTTCAAACTGTTTCTAAAATTAATTTTCTAAATAGGTTGTACAACTTTTCTTATTGTATAAATTACTTTGTAAAAAAGACCCGCTGGGTTTCTTGCTGGTTCTCCCCAGAACAGATGGTTTTTGCGAACCAGTAGTAAAAATAAAAAATTGCTTTCATTAGGAAGTACATGTAATCTATATTGAATAAAAAAAATATTCTAATTAATAGAATCAGGCGTTACTTTGCGATCCATTATATTAAAGTTGGTAAAAATTACCTTGCGTACATCCGCTCGATAAATCGAGAATCGATAAATGTACGCAAGGTAATTTTTACAACAAAATATTCAATTCTATTTAGTCCTCAGGGTGACAAGGCACTGCATTTTGACTCTTAATCGACGATTGATGTAGTGTCTATCGGCCACTGCATTCATCATTCATAAGGAGCTGTGGGCTCGTTTGTCACCTTCTTCCCCAAAGTCCACTGCTCGACTTCTGCCTCTTCCGTTGTAGGAGAATTCGCCTTAATCGCCACTCTTAGCAGGCGTTCTTCTTATATCTTTGTTATTTGGTCTGGTCTTGCACCTTTGATGCTGCTGACCGATGATAATACAACCATCTATAGGAAGACATAAGATCTTTCTGGGATTTCCCATAGTCGCCTCTTGACACCACGAAATAAAATGGGATGATGGATGGATGCCACCACCTCACTATTGTTGTAACAAGATGCCAACTAACATCGTTTTATTTTGTCTATTTAATTTTATAAGATAAACTAGCGATCAGGCTCCACACGGGTGATTTCTGAACCTCGACAACAGCGCCACCTAGGACACACCCCACTAGGTTTTCTCCTGTATCGTGGAGCAGTTTACAAACATAAGGACAAACATCCATACCCGGAACAATTGTTGTGAGCCCATACAAATACTTGTTCCGTGCAGAGATCAAACCGCGGCTAACACTACACTCATTGCTAAGCGACTGCGCCACGGAGCCGTCAAAATTCCATCTTAGTACTCAGAGGTGACATACATATCTGCCAACTTCAAACCACCAAGTGGATTGAAGTTGGTTTGTCACTTTCATTTAAAATACAAAATATGTAGCGAGAAATCAATGGCACGTTTCACATTCTTTAGATATATATGTTATATAGGCAAGTTTTAATAATCCGAGATAAGTCCAGTCGTGTTCAATCTTTCAGTTTATTACTCGTGGAAGTCAGACGCACAAGTAAACTACGATTGATGTAAAGTTAGATTTTATTTTACTTAGATCGAGTATAAAGACAGAACAGCACGACTTTGAAAAAAATTTAACAATGCTGCTTGGATTTCAACAATTTCAATCACTGATCGCATCGCAATACTTGTAAGCAAGCCCCCTTGCGTATCGTAATGATAACTGGAGGATATATTGTCTATGTAAAATTCTGTGGTAGGATTTGTCTGCGGCCTGGGAGTATGTCTGGGTTGACAGCACCTTCGTAGTTATTTCTGCCACCAAACAACAGTGTTTAAACTGCTTTTTTCAGTCTAAAGAGTAAAGACAGCCAGTATAATTACAGTTGAGGCATTCCATCTTAGTCTTCAGAGGTGGCAACGCATCTGTAGCCTTCTTTGTTTGAAGTTGTTTACAGGTGTCCATGAACAGCGATAGCCACTTACCATCAGGTGGGCTGTAAATTCGTTTGATACTTTAGTTTTATAAAATAAAACATGCAGTCAGCCTGGTATCTTAGAGCTTTGTTCTTAAAATATCGACTCCCCTCTTTTTTGCGAGGGTTAACATTCTGAGTACGCAAAACGTTAACTTGCTCAAAATTTTGGTGGCATTTAATCCTAAGGGAAATTGTTTGTACCCTCTATTAGAATAAATAATGCAATGTGTCAAAACGCTATGACTTGAGGGAAATATTTCACCCAAGTAAATTATAATTTTAACGATATCTGTCAGAGAGGTAATTTATTTGGTTTTTCGAATTTATACTTATGCTTGTAGCTTGTATATTTGAGATCATACAATAAGCAAAACGTTTTTTTTTTTAATTTAAAATAATGTTTTTTTATCCACGTCGTGAGGATAATATTAACTGTAAACAATTGAATAACAAAATAATGAAAACCTTTGTAAATACTTGCTTTACAACATTTAACCGTAATAAAATAGAACAAGATAGTCTTCGGCATGAAAGTAAAAATAAATATTTTCGATTATTTTTGCAATACCTTAACAGCCCGGTTAGAGCTCGATTCAGATCCGTTTCGCTGTCCGAGACGCTAAATTTCAGCGAACACTGTCAAATTCAATAGCAGTGACAGAAAAAACGCTACTTAATAAAGATATGCAACAATCAAATTACATAGGTATTAAAAACTATCGAAATCTAAGTAACGAGAGCATGTTGGTCGTTCCACATCAAAATTATATAAAAATGCATTTTTTAATTTCACTAATAAACGTCGCCGCGAAAATTTCTTCTTGGGACACTTATACACAGTATTTACAGTTACCAATGTACAGATACGTAGGTCACTCAATAAGTTTTGAGATTCCCGAAATTTAAAAATGGAACGCACACGTGTTATCTAAAAAGCAAATTTATTTAAAAATAGAACTCCATAAGCCAATTTCTCAATATTAAAAAAACAAAGTTCTGTTAATTTTCCTGCAACGCTTCCCGCGCATTTCATTTAAAACGATGTATCTTAACCGTGAACATTTGTGCGCTATGATATATTATGATTTTAAATTTGGTTTAACCGAACAAATAAGCTTACAACGGTTATAATCAGCATTAAGTGACTCAGCTCCATCACGCGTAACAATTTTTAGGTCGTTTTCTGAATTCAAAACGGGTAAAATTAATCTTAAAGATGACCAAAGAACCGGGGCCCCGCAAACAGCAGTAAAGGCAGAAAATGTATGGACTTCTGAAATATTGGTGCGAAAAGACCCACGAATCACATATACGGACATCGAAAAGATTGTAGCGATTAGTTCGGGGAGCATTCATACCATCCTACATCAACATCTTGGTGTGAGGAAGCTTTGTTGTCGATGGATCCCTCGTTTGCTCTCCGAAAGCGAAAAACAGACTCGTGTGGATTGGTGCCATGAAATGCGTCTAACTTCTGAACCACTTGATTAATTTAAGTTATATTTACACAATATACTTTTTATCGAAGGAATGCTAGGAATCAAGTTATTAACAAATTCTTTATTAATGGATCGAAATGTATGTTGCTGATATTCACAATATAATTTGTTTAGTACCAAAAAAAACAATATCATATTACCTAAAAATATAAACACTATATTTTATATAATATGAAATATTTCAATTAACAATTCTTAAAACAAACAGTAACACATTTGAAATATCTTCATGAAATCACATGTCTCTCATAAAGATGTTTCATATGTAATAATGAAGCGCGGCTGTGAACTCGCGGTATGAATCTGAATATTTCTCGTGTACAATGTGGAATATTGAACATTGTAATTGGATTCGTTTGGGCTCTTCTTGGTAATTGGATTGCTATTTCCACGAAGATAATATATTTATACGGGTAAAATTTATTTTTCATCAGCGCGTACAAGTTCACTGTTTCAAATGAAACTCTTCCGTTGTAGGAAGAATATGATTACGATAATTAATAGAATCAGGTGTTACTTTGCGGAAATCCACTTATGCAAGCAGCACCATCTGTTACCTCTGATAAAGTGTCGTGAGATTACTAACATTGTATTTTTAAAAAAAAAATCTGTTCTGGCAGTGTTGACTGCTCTGATTTGCTATCACAAACATAACTGAGAACGCCTACAGTGAACCTTAGAACGAATGCATTACTCTACTTACCAGCTTCATCTACTAATTATGGAAGTAATAAAACTTTCAAATGGCAGTCTAGTATTAATTTTAATAATTTGTGCAAAAAGCATGATTTTCATTTGTTTAATACTAGCTATGTAAGTGCAAGGTGGGCATTAAGTCGAGAGATTTTTGTTTCGTAATTAATTTAAAAAAAAATATTATGTAGTGCGTATAGCGCTGCTTTTCTTTCCTTTTTGGCTATTAATGCATGTTGTACATTTAAATTAGACTTTAAACCACGAATGATTATGTTATTGTATTTCCATTAGTGAGAACCTGTTGTTGGCTTCTTGTAATTAAACATGTTATTTACTTAAGATTTGTTTGATTTAAAATATATATCTTGAAGAACTCATAACCGATGGGGAAGAAAGTTTCTCGAGTGGCAGCCTCGTACCGTTAAGCGGAGTGTAGGGCAGCCCTCCACTAGATGGAGTAACAACCGGGTAAGAGATCCAACTAGTCGATGGAAGTTGCCCTACACCGTTTTAACGGTGGTAGAGCCACGCAGCAGCATTTGCTGTTGCACGTATGGGCCGGCTCGAGCCGGGTTAGTACCACGACCTCACAGAATACTGGCGTGAAGTGGAAGCTCTGTTTTTGCGTTTCGTCTGGTGAGTGCAGGTGACCGGAGGCCCAATTCCCCCATCAACATGGTAGCGGAATTAATAGACTACCCAGGAGGTACCAGCACCCTGGAGAATCCTCGCTGAGCATCCACGACCATGCTACTCCACTCCTGAGCGTGGGTGCTCAGGCTGCCCCGCGTATTCTGGGGGCTAAATCCGCTCAAAACAATAACTGCTCGGGGCAAACTGAGCAACAACACCGCGACCCCCCACGCTATCCGTGAATTTCTGCAACATCAGGGACTTCACTCGAACCTAAACGCCGTCCACTTCCATCTCGAGACGGCGAAGCCGCCTTGCTTTTCTGACCGAGACGCAGGTGTCCTCTCCGGCTGATACTTGTATCTCTCCTACCTGGGGTACAAATTGGAACACTCCTTTGTGCCTCAGGCTGGAGTTTGCGTATACGCAGAGAGGACATCTGTTCTCGACGCCTCGGCAGTCTTGAAGGTTCGGACCTGTCCATCCTTTGGCTGCGCGTAGATAGTGACGACCATCCGCGCGTCTACGGGTGCCTCTATAGGTCCCATAGCGGTAATGCCGAAACAGACCGACTCATCGACCACGTCCAAATGGCTACAGATTCCTTGCTACAACAGGTCCCATCCGCAGAGATCGTGATCCTTGGCGATTTTAACGCCCACTACGCCGAATGGCTCGGTTCACGTTTAACCGATCATGCGGGAAGATCTGTTTATGACTTTGCCTTGGCATATGGTCTGACACAACTGGTTACTTCGCCTACGCGAATCCCAGATGTGGAGGATCATACACCTTCCCTGTTGGACCTTCTGCTGACCTCTCATCCGGACGGATATCAGGTTTCCGTCGATGCCCTCTCGGCTCTTCGGACCATTGTCTGATCCGGAGTGTGGTGCCACTCACGCTCCGCTCGCGGTTGCGTTCTGCAGGTTGCCGCCGTGTTTGGCATTACAGGTCGGCGGATTGGGACGGAATGCGGTCTTTCTTTGCATCCTACCCATGGGGGCGGGTTTGCTTCTCGCCGGATGATCCCAGCGCTGTTGCTGACTCTGTCACTGATGTGGTGCTACAGGGAATGGAACTATTTATTCCATCATCTGTGGTACCCATTGGAGGCAGATCTCAGCCTTGGTTTGGTCGCTTCTGTAAGACTGCATTACGCAGTAAGCAGGAGTGCTATCAGGCCTGGGCTGAGGCTTCGGCGGCTCGGGATGTAAACACCAGCATGCTTAAAAATAAGTATAACTTCGCCTCCAGGTCCTTCAAAAGAGTTATTGCCAAGGCAAAATCAGAGCACATAGGCAGAATTGGCGAGAAACTAGTTCGCCTTCCTTCAGGAACCCGTGCATTCTGGTCTCTCGCCAAGGCTGTCCAAGGGAATTTCTGTAAGCTATCTCTACCATCTCTGCACAGGGAGGACGACTCACTGGCCCACGCCGCAAAGAGAAGCCGACCTTTTAGGCTCTTTCTGCGTCCAACTCGACTCTTGATGACGGGGAACACACCGCCGACCATCCCGCGGTGTGAGTGCTCCATGCCGGATGTGTGGTCTCACAGCGCTCGGTTCGCAAAGCACTCCTCTCCTGGACATCCACAAGTCGAGTGGGCCTGACGGAACCCCAATTGTGCTGAGGACGTGAGTCCAGAGTTGGCACCGGTTCTAACGCGTCTTTCCGGTACTCCTACTCCCAGGCGTAGTCCCGAAATCATGGAAGACAGCTTTTGTCCAACCGATCCTAAAAGGCGACCGCTCAGACCCGTCCAACTACAGGCCTATCGCCATCACCCCTTGTTCTCCAAAAAAATGGAGTCCGTTATAAACTGCCAGCTCATATGCGGTACCTTGAGGATCACCAGCTGATTAGTGACCGTCAATACGGTTTCGTCGGGGTCGATCAGCTGGTGATCTTCTGGTCTACCTGACTCATAGATGGGCGGAGGCAGTAGAGTCAAGGAAGCATTGGCCGTTAGTTTGGACATTGCGAAAACTTTCGATCGGGTTTGGCACAAAGCGCTTCTTTCAGCTCCTTCTATGAGGCTTCCCGAGAAATTGTGCAAATGGATCAGGCTTTCTTGCAGATCGGTGCATCAAGGTCGTTGTAGACGGTGCATGCTCCGACTACAAGCCTATTAACGCTGGTGTTCCACAGAACTGCGATGCTATCACCAACGCTGTTTCTTCTGCATATCAATATATTTGCAAACCGGTAGCATTCATTGCTATGCGGATGACAGCACTGGTGGTGCTCTATACACCAGCCGTGCCAATATTTCTCGGAAAACGTCGCCAGTACCGGAACAAACTTGTGTCTGAAGTCGAGTCTTTGCTGAACAAAGTCTCGGATTGGGGAACGACTAAATCTAGTCAGTTTAATCCTCAGAAGACACAAGTTTGCGCGTTTACCGCTAAAAGAACCCTTTGTCGTGTCTCCTCGGTTTCAAGGCATCCCTTGTTGCCTCAGCCAGTATCGGAATCCTCGGCGTCGACATATCGGTGACGTGCGGTTTCGTGGTCACTTGGAAGAGGGTTGGCCTCTAAAAAGCAGGCGTGCTCAGCAGAGCAGGACAGTATTTCATGCCGGCACAACGCCTGCAACTTTACAAGGCGCAGGTTCGGCCTCACATGGAATACTGTTCCATCTCTGAGCTGGGGCTCCCAGTGCCAGCTCCTTCCACTTGGCCGCATCCAGCGCAGAGCGGCTCGAGTCGTCGACGACCGGGTCCTTTCGATCGGCTCGATTCATTGGCGCTGCGAAGAGATGTTGCATCTCTTTGCATTTTCTTTCGCATTACCGGAGTGCTCTGAGGAATTGTTCGGATTAATCCCAGCCGCCATTTCACGATCGCACATCGCGGCAGAACTCGATACCATCCCACCATCTGGATAATTGGCGGTCCACCACTGTGCGATTTAGAAGATGTTTTCTTCCTCGCACAACTTCCTTGTGGAATAGTTTACCACCAGGGATTTTCCGGACCGATACGACTTAGGGACCTTCAAGAAAAGAGCCTACTCCTTTTTAAAAGGCCGGCAACGCATCTGCAATTCCTCTGGTTCCCCTGGTGTTGCAGTTGTTCATGGGCGGCGGTAGTCACTTACCATCAGGTGAGCCGCATGCTCGTTTGCCCTTATTCTAAAGAAAGAGATAAAATACCTCATTACCAGTAAAAAGGGTATCCATTCTTTATCAATCGACATACGAAACACAGCAACATTACGCTGGCATTTTGTGAAAGCGTGATCTTCCGCGGTTTAAAGTACTCTCTAAACATGAAGAATGCGAGCACATCGCTGGATATTTTTTTTTATAGTGGCATTGACTACAATGCTTTCAGCCAAAAAGAAAACATCAAATATGGAAGTACATTTTATATTTTAAATTAAATAAATATTATGTTAACAAATTTCTTCACAATATATTGATGCGTCATATTGCGATGTTTTGGGGGATTTTAACGGCAGCTTAAACTTTCGGTTTAAGTACATTATCAGAAGAGATCTAGGAAAACCATATTATTTTTGGAGTAGCTCAGGGCTTAAGTGCATATAAATTAAACAGTGTGTGTCGTGAAGACACACTATAGAAGTGAAACTTTTGTATTACTGGGAAACATTTCAATTATTCATCAATGACTTTTGAATAGCATAGATTGTGCAGATCATTCATTTATTTACTTAAAATTATATAAATATGTGTCACAGTGCATCACCTTCTTCGATCTTAAGAAGAGAAATTATCGGTTTAGTTTTTTAATTAGGTAATTATCTATTATTTATGTAATTTTATTTTAATTAACTCTTTGGTTACAGTTACTAGCCACGTGAACAAGTGCTCCACACATTAAAATAATTATAAATAGTTTTATTTCGTAATAACTCATGGTTTTAGTAAATTAGGAAGTTGAAGTGCCAATTCGCGTGTACAAGTGTTGTCTAAGCTAAAAATCAAAATAAGTGTCTTTAAAACGGTTTATTAACTCAGCGCCTAAAGACATAAACAAAACTAAAATAGCTTAAAATTTGAGTGATCAATATCAAATACGCCTTTAAAATAGTGAATATAAGCATAAGAACTAAGCAATTTATAAATTATTGCTAGAATAGTGACGTTTTGTGAAAATATTCGTGAATTTTAAATTGTCAACAAAATTCAAATTGAAGATAATTAACGGTCATTAAAGAAAACGGGATCTTTATCTTAATTTCAACAAGTCTCATAATAACACCGTGGCGTAGAGGCATCGCTTGTTTACTACAGATTGTGAACCTCAAGTTCAAAACCCGATACGGTAAAGTTCTTTTGGTACATGTTCTTTCAAATTATACCCTTGAAGATAAAAACCACATAGTAGTGATTTGACTAAAATACTTTATACAAATTGTTTACAATTAACGATAGGAGTTACTATCTTGTAATTACCGAATCTTTGAATATTATACCAATAATACGTTATCAAGAAATTAGAATGGCAGATGAAAATGTTACAATACGTCGACAAAAACATTGATGAACAGATCATTTGATCTCTCATTGGATCTACTAATTCAGAAATAAGAAGACATAGTTTACCGGACCTGTCTACTGGATATGATAGTGACAAAGAGACTTTAAATATTATTACAACTTAAAACGAACTCGGCGCACTTTTAGAAATAGTAAAACTAAGCGAAGAACTTGTCGTTAAAGACGCTCTAAATAAACAAAAATTACAAATATATCATAGAATTTGTCCAGAACCCGGGACAGGAGCGATAACGCCAAGGAAGAGGATGTCAAGAAACTTGGGGCTGACATTAGATGACGAAGACAACATGAGTTTAATTGATCTCGGACAGAATACGTTAACAACGACCCGCCAATAGATGGCGCCACCAGTCCATTAAACGATACTTTACGGGAAAAGGAAAATTGTGGCACATCTTCATATAAAAGCCAAAGTGGTAAACAACATACTACAACCAAAGGTAACACTCCCATTTAATCCCGTCAGATATGATTAATCGTGCAAGTCAAAAGCTCTGTATTATTAGTAGTAACAAAGTAAATAATATTCTCACCTTGGCGCTAAATACGTTTCCTAATTATGATGTATGCCATTATATTTCGACAAACTGTGGAATTAAACAGCTACTAGATAATATTAATACCAAACTTGTCAATTTCAATAAACAGGACTACTGTTTGATTTTATTGGAGAACATGACTTTGAGACAACTGCAAATTATTATGATCTAGTTATAAGTATACATGAAACATTAATGTCAATTAGCTACACTAACCTAGTACTGTGTTTGCCTACCTATAAATTCAATGGTTATAACAACATCTTTAACTCAAGGTTGGGACTTTTAATACCTATATATAATATATATTAAATATAATTATGCAATATTGTTTGATTCAATTTAAATCTAAAATACGATAACACAATGTTTTATAAGCAAGTGGAGTACTAAATAGACATGGCATGAAAATCTTTAATACTTTAAAGCACTATATTTTCCAAGACTCCAAAGTCTTTCTGCAACTATCGTGCAATCTAAACTTAAACCTCGTAAACACAATACCCTTTTATTTCGCAGCAGTCACAAATAATAATCATTCTGTAAATATTTCTTCGGTATTATCTAATAAAGATAAAGAGCAGCTTTTTCGTAAGTAAGCGCAAAAATACCTCATTGTGCAGTATTATGCCAAAATACCAGGTGCACTAAGTAAAATGGAAGATCTAGAATTAGCCCTCAATGAACTACAAGAATCAAATAAACGTGTTATCGCTGTATGTCTCTCTGAACATTTATAATTAAAGGTGAGAGCAATTTTGCACTAAGTAATTTTCATGTGTCAACCATCTTTTCTAGGCAATTGCAACGGAAGTTCTTGTATTTTATTAAATGACTTCAAAGGCGTGCCATTGCATGAGATTAATGAACTATGTGAAAACATTTTGAAATTTGTGGCCTAAAATTCCACAAATAAAACTAATTATTATATGTATCTATAGAACTCCTAATTCCAATATAAGTATTTTTCACAAAATGAATGAAGCGCTATCTAAACTACATACAAACACAAACAACGTAAATTAATTGTTTGCGGCGATTTTAATATTGACATACTGGTTCACACAGCGTAAGTACTCAGTTCCTAGAACTTATATCCAATTTCGGACTCCAGTGTCATATTCAGGAACCAACACGAATTGATAAATGTATCGACAACATCCTTAGTAATATTTCAACTGCGGTAGGTAGGACGCACAACTTCTGTCTCAGATCACGATACAGCTCAAACAATTGAATTTGAACCAAACAATTAGAAAAATATCTAAACATTACTTCACAACTACACGTGACTATAGCAAAAATAACCTAAGTAAATTTGTGGAAGTGCATTAGCTGTATAACTTTTCTGAAATTTTAATAGATTAAATACAAATAGGGCTTTTAATGAATTTCACGAAGAATTAACACTATTCTATAAACTTTGCTTTCCCATAATAAGACGGAAAAATAGTTTTAGAGCATGGAATATCTTGGATAACGAAAGGTCTTAAAATTAGTTACAGAACCAAAAGAATACTAAGATACAACTATTAAATAGAAGTAATAATAATAAATTAGCGTATATAAAATATTCCAAATTGTTGAAATGTATAAAAACACACAAGTAACTTTGTAACAAAGGTATAACCAACTCTCACCAATAAAGGTAAAGCAACTTGGGACGTAGTCAAACGATATGTTGACGGTTCTGTTCCTAGGACTGGTCCATTCGTAGATAATATTGTCGACAATGGATGTTCATTTACATGTGGATCTGACATATAAACATATTTAATAATTTTTCATTGATATAGTTCAAAACTCTACTAGTTCTGCTTCAGCCAATAATGAAGTTAAGTATCCCACATCAAATTTTGAAAGTAGTACAGTATTTTTGTAAAACCCACGGATCCTAATGAAGTTTTCACACAATAACTTCATTGAAAATTCAAAGTCGGCAGGGTATGACGAAATTAATTCCGACTTATTGAAACGTATTGCTCTATTTATATCGGACCTTTGGCTCACATTATAAATCTATCTTTCGAACAAGGATGTTTTCCGGACAAACTTAAGTTGTCGATAATAAAGCCGCTACATAAGAAGGGTCAAAATCTGACAAAAATAATTATAGACCTATTGCTTTAACTCCAGTCCTATCTAAAATCTTTGAAAAAATTATGCTCAAAAGAGTAGTTAACTTCCTAGATAAATATCACATTCTGGCACCGGAACAATTTGGCTTCAGGAAATACCGATCAACACAATTAGCTACCTTCACTCTAATAAACAGCATCGTTAATAATATCAACCATAAAATCCCAACATGGCTCTACTTTTAGACCTCAACAAAGCATTCGATTTTGTTGATCATTCAATACTCATCTCGAAACTTGAAATGTGGAATAGGGATCTTCATTGTTATGGTTTCAGTCATATTTAAAAACAGGAAACAATTCGCTAAATTACAAAATTTGATACTGAAACAAATAATATAGTTAAGTTTGACTCGAAACACAGGATTAATTGTACCGGGGTGCCACAAGGTAGCATATGGGCCTTTTATTTCTTATTTACGTGAATGATCTTCCACGTGCACTCACACATGATTGTGTCTTGTTTGCAGACGACACGACTATCATTATGGGCTGTAAAAATATAGATACCTATGAGATGGAAATATATAAAACGTTAGAAGATGTTATCCAATGGTTAAACATGAACAAACTAAAAATAAACATTGAAAAAACGAAAATAATTAACTTCAAAACTTATCAGAGTAAAAACATGGAATTGAATATTAGTTACAACAATTCAGTTATACAACAAATAAACACCGCAAAATTCTTAGGCATTATTCTCGATACACATCTTTCATGGAAAGAACATATTAATAATTTATGCATAAAAATAAATAAGTTTGTTTTTGCACTTCGAAAAGTAAAAGACGTAACAAGCAGACATACCTCTATTATGGTATATCACGCTTATATTTGCTCTATTATACGATATGGCATAGTTGTCTGGGAAATTCTGCGACATCACGAGGGTGTTTATAGCACAGAAAAATGTATTAGGACACTGTACGGCATGGATTGGTCGGAATCATGTAAACCGACCTTTAAATCAAATAATCTACTAACTGTTCCTGCATACATCACGAAACAGCTAAATTTGTTAAATACCACAGTCATCTCTTCACCGCTAACGACAATACATTTAAACGAAAAATTAACCACGTGCCCTAAAAATGCCTGCGCTAAGCTAGAACTGTTAAAAAAACTGTGCTTATATGGCACCTCTAATATATAACTCTTTGCCCAAAGAATGACTGACCTGCCATATAAAGATTCTGTTGTGCCTTGCGAAAATGGTTGATCCAAGAGGTTTCTATACTATTAAAGATTTTCTTAATAATAGCACTTGCCGATTTGGTGCCCACTAAGATATCAGATCTTTCTTTTATTTCTTGTGTCTATTTTAATAATTCAATAATTTATATAATTGTAATCATGTAATTCAAATAATTGTAATTTAAAGATAGTTATAATTGTAATTAAAACAGTTCTTATAAATTGTTATTCAAATAGTTCTTATAATTGTAATTTATTCAAATAATTGATGTAAATTTACTATGATTTTGCATGCCCGTAATGAGGTGAAATATGTCCTGTGCTATAAGTTTCTTTAACATCTTGTATTACAACCATATTTCTTGCAAATAAATGATTTATGATTATGATTATGATTATGATAATTAAACCAAAGTCTTATATTATGACCACATACATTTATTAAAATTAAAATTTACAAATTGTTATTTTAAATAAACGCTGATCTTCCTTATTGGGCTTCAAGTGACATACTTCCTTTGTTCATTTTTTTAATAGCGCCATCTACTTCATTCTATAAGTAGTCATTTTATCGAACCAAAATTGATTAATTCTCATGGTGGTACGTAGTTTTTACCCTAACCACTTTTCGTCACACAAAAAGGTTGCGGATCAAAATTTCAAAGCTCTCCCGTAAAAAGTTTCACGTCAAAAATGTTTGATACTGAACCCTGGATCGATCCCCACCAAGACCAATTAAATTGTTAGTTACAATTTTAAATGCTTATTCACTATGTGTTTAGCGATGAAGGAAGACAGCATGAGGACACCTTGTATGTCTGAGGAATAAATTATTTCTAAGGTACTTGAAATGCGCTAATAGACACTGAAACAACTCGGCGGACTAATTGCTCCATAACCCTCTTAGAAATTAGAGAAGGACTGTGCGCAGATGTGCGACATACGTAGGCTGGAATTGTACATTTGTTTTCCTATAGCCTTTATTGCACCATGGAATAAATAATGTTAAGAATTAATATTTTATTTAAAAAAAATCTATAGTTGTTATAAACTTGAATTAAAAGTACAATATAAAATAGTATGTAATAGAATAGAATGATTTTTATTTAATATACTAACCTACATATTTTCTGGCACTTTGTTTTAAAAACGTATGTTTGCCTATGAAGGAATTACTGACTATTTGGAATCGAGTATAACTAACTTGTATTTCCTAGTATTTACAGAATGAACATCACTATTTTCTTATAAAACTATTTTTGTTTTTATGTACATACATTGTATAATATGCAGCTCGTCAGCGGGATTTTATATAACACATATCAACCAACAGTGCTACAAAAACAGGAAATTAAGAGACAACTTAGAACGAATAATATAAACACATTTTTGTTATGTTGCGCTAGGGACATTTTCAATAAAGGCAACTGATGCAATGTTTGCCTACTGAAATAGCGTGCTTGTTGCTTTATTTATGACGGTTATTTATAGATTTTAACAGAGCATAAACTTACAAAACATTTTTCCAGAAACAATTTATATATAATATATTTTATAAAAATAATACTAAGATTTATTATAAATATTAACAAACCGCAAACCATGTACAAAAATTATTAGACCATACAAGGGACAACTCAAGAGTTGTGTACAAAATATTTGTCATTCTTTAAGCTTGGTGAATTCGTTGGAATTTACAGCTTGTACTGTTTTATTTACAGGCTTAACATATTGCTTTACTTTATTACTCAGCATATAAAACGTAATTCGTCATCATTATCATCATCATCACTACAGCCTATTACAAGTTCACTACTGAATATGACTCCCACAAACAACGAATGCTACAAAACACGTTCCTGAGCCACCTGCATCCATCGATATCCTACATGTCTTAATATCAAATCTTCACTCCAACTGGAGGAGGGCCGCCCTACATTTCGCTTACCGGTAAGAGGCTGCTACAGGAAAACCTTGCTTTCACAACGGTTGTCAGTACTTCGAGCTTGATGTTCGGCTCATTGCCGCTTCAGCTTCGTGATCCGTTCGGCTATCTCGGTTAATCTGGTTCTGGTGCAGATAATTTCTCCATAGTACACATATGGATAGTCGTACATTTTGTCCTAGATAAACATACTCTTCAACTTCGGGCGTAGTGTTCCCAAGAACTACGAGGTGTGAAATGGAAGTTACACAAGGTATTTTTTTCCATGTTCATCTATTAAGACGGGATACACCATTGAGGCCAGTGTGCATAGTGCAAAGGTCCCCTAATGATTCTGCCAAATACTATCCGAGATAAGTGCGTGCAGTTGATGTTGATACCGTATTATCCAGTAGCTTGAAAACGTCTTCCAATGCAGCGGTGATGAGTTTCAGGGATATAACATCATTCTGTATTACACCACTCTGCAGTTGGATAGATAACTTACTTATTTTTAGTTTAATAAGCATCTAAAGTGTTCCACTGGAAAACCGACTTATGCCTGGTCCACTTATAAGTTAATGTTGTTGCCCGTAATTCCACTTATGTGCAATGTCTCAACTTAAGATTAAATGAAGGCACTTTGTCATTTCCACTAATAAACAACAATATCCAGACAGTGAGCCGGCCTTAAATTCATTAAGGACTCTTCTTTACCGAGCCTCTCCTTATTTTCTTCTAGATAAATTCACTAAGATTTTTGTAGTTTATAATTTATTATATTAGAACGATTTTTAATTTTTCCGATTTTACTTGATTTACAGGTTAATTAATAAACATGAAAAAAATAAGTCTACAAATAAATAATATCTGGATGGAACACTTAGTTAAGATAAAATGCCTTAGAGCCGGTAATTATACTCACAGATCCTTAATACCCATCAGTGGACGCATTGCTACTTGGCAGTAGAAATAAGTAAGAGAGCTTATATTGTATTGTATACGAAACTCGACCTATAATATACATACTTTTCCGAACGCAGCTTATCTTAAAGCTATGTACTTTATTAAATACTAGCGAACCGCCTAGACTTCGTCTGGGTAGGATCTATTAATGTGACGTTATTTACATTTAAAATATTCGTCTAAGAACATACGAGTATATATTATAAATTTTTCAATTACTTAAAAAATATATCTCCAAGTTTTTCGAATAAAATAAAGCCTCGGCCAAAAAAATTATTTAAAATACAAGAAAGACTTCTCATATTCGTAAAAGTAAATAGAAAATTAATTAATAACTCGACCACAGTGCGTCCACAATCGGGTCCGAATTTTTTGGTTTTCTTTTTCCGCACTAAACCAACATAATACACTGTAAAGTTGTTTAATTTTGGTCTATAAATATAGAATTTGGTAAAAATTTACGACAGCGCCACCTTTGAGATCCTCATATAGCTAGCTATAAACCAAATAACCTCAATCGACGAAATTGTTCGAAGATACGCGATCCTAACAGTCGCAGCAACAGTTATACTACACATATGTATACGAGTATTTATTAATATACATGGAAAGAAAATATTTATATTTTATAAAATAAATGTGACAAGCGAACGCAATTCCACAAGATGGTAAGTGAATTCTGTATACATCTACATCCGTTCTATCTACGATTAAAAATCAAAATGCAGATGCGTTGTCACCCCTAAGGACTAAGACGGAATGCCTCGTTTCCAGTAAAGGGGTCTCCGGTTCTCTTCACTCACCATACGAAACACAGCAGCACTAAGCTGCTACTTACATATTTCATATTTCATAGTATTCTGTAAGGCGTGGTCCTTCCTCGGTCGAGCTGATTCATTCGTGCTACAACTGTAATAAAGCTGCAGCGTGGCTTAAACACGTATAAATATTGGTTACATAAAAATATTTAAACGCACATAGTACTTCATAAGGTAAGTTCACGAACATTTGAAATAAAAGTATGCATTGGTAAATTTAACGTAAAACAGTTCTGCGCTCACACGAGTGTTCGTAATTGTTTCCCTTGTATTCTTATTTTAATCGCCAGCGAAGATTAACGACAAACAGAAAGACAGAGAGACAAAAATATTTAATAATGGTTATTATCCTCTCATATTGTGGGTTGGCTCGATCGGAGCAGCTCAATGCTGCTGTGTTTCGTATGGTGAGTGTAGAGAACCGCAGACCCTTTTTACTGGATACGAGGCATACATGTAGATGTCTAAGGGCCACAGTATCCACTTACCATATGGTAGATTGTGTGCTCGTTTGTCACCCATATTCTATTTAAAAAAATCACATGTATATTTTATAACATCACTATCGTAACCACAAATGAACGTCTGACTCAGCATTATCTGCTATTAAGCAGGTGGCAAGACTCTATTTTCTACAAAGTGGGAGGATTTATTTTCTACAAGGATGTAGGACTGCTGTTCTGACAGGTGGTAGAACTCCTTTTCTGCCTGGGAGGATCCCGCATGCTGCAATTCTGTCTGTCTGGAGGGTATTGAGAGTCAGTATAGAAGTAACAGCGCATATGTAGCCTCCTCTTATTTCTGAGAGGGTTAGGGGATTAGGGCGAGGCAAAGTATATTATTGTTGTAGTCAATCATATAAGTGATTGGGTTTACATTCTGTAGATGTATGACTTTACTTTAGAATTCTTAAGGAAGGTGAATATATCGAGCGAGCACCGAGACTTCTCAATAAAAATTGAAATCATTCTTATTTCAATCGGGATGTGTGAGTATTACCATCTGCTTGGTAAGAATCAATCTATATCTACAAATAAATAAAATTGAAGTATATGTCTGTAATATCGAAATGTCTGCCTTATATTTAGCTGAAGGGTTATTTGGATGCCATAAAGACATGAATAATATTTTTTTAATATGTGTCTGTCTGTCTGTCTGTTCGGGCTTACCTTCGGAATGGCTGAACCGATTGTGATGAAACTTAACGAACAGTTAGAGAGCAATGTTAGGAGTGATCTAAGCCCACATCCGAAAAACTTCTTTTTTTTTGATAAAAAAATCGGACTTTGTTCAAAAAAAATATTTATTGATTGATTAAATTTAAACGACACATTAACAGATCATTTTCAGGCGAAACCGGGGCGGTTCGCTAGTATTTAATGAAATTAAATCTAAACTTAAGCATATTACTTTAATGTTTCAAGATACTGTAAGTTAAATCGGAGTAAAAGTAAACAATCAACAATTAAAGGTAGCTCGAGTTAACTAAAACATCATTACGTTGTATGTACCCTTCAGTCCCAGGGACTATGTGCAATTTATGTATGTTAATTTAAGAGAAAATTCTTATGAGGAGTAGTGGGACATAACGTTTTTTTTTTTAGATAAAAAAGTTTGACCTTATGTAGGCTCTTGCAATTGATATTGCATAACATACAAAAAAAAACATACACTGCCTCATATTGCCCCGTGGGTGTCGTAAGAAGTGACAGAGGGTAACTTTAATAAATATGGACAGTGTCTCCCTGACAACAGCCCAAAATAATAAAATAACCGGCCAAGTGTGAGACAAACTCGCTCATGAAGGGTTCCGTACCATCGTAAAACACGTTTCTAGTAAGGGAGCCCCCTTTATTTTTTAATTCATTTTTATTGTTATTATTTGTTGTTATAGCGGCAACAGAAACACATATTCTGCGAAAATTTCAACTGTCTGTCTATTACGGATTATGAGATACAGCCCGCTGACAGACAGACGGACGGACGGACGGACGGACAGCGGCTTAGTAATAGGGTCCGTTGGTTACCCTTCGGGTACAGAACTTTAAAAACTGCGGTTGCCAACCCGCCTGCAATCTATGGGAGAGGCCTATGTTCAATAGTGAACTTTAAAAGTCTGTTATGGATGGATGGATGGATAAAAATAATTATTGCGCTGTTACCTAATAAATTACAACTAAGAATAATAACAAGCAAGAAGTGTACTCGTAAATTTCAACGAAGTAATCTCCCAACTGTTCTGATTTATAGTTCTTGGCGCCTTTGTAACAAGTGCAAAGGTCGTTCAAACTTTCTAGGCCAAATGCCGATATACATTGCAATACTTCAGCGAAAGTGATGTTGCGTGTTATTTCTGAGTCAAAATATTATTCCTCTAGCTATAATTCTTTCTCATATTTACGCGAATATAACGCATCTTACATAGAGTAAAAGTAACACAAAACCTTGCAAAAGTTTAGAGACTCCTGTCGAGAAACATCCAAATTACAATAAATATCTATGCTTCCATTAATTTTGGATCCAATGAATAATAATATTTAATACAAAACCAAACACTGCAAGACTGCAATACTTGACGACATTGTATTTTTTTTTATTTGCCTAGAACGAAATATAAATTTTAGTCTTACGTTTGTACATTTTTGCTAATTTATTTTTAAATTTTTGAACGTTCATAGTGTGACCATCAAACCTCTTCTACCTAAACTTTCTGTTCCTATTTTTAACTTTATTATACTTAAATTTATAAACTAAGCTCTTTCTTATGACACTAAACGACAGAAAAACACTCCTAAGGGAGGAAAGAATTGGATGAAGTTTTTAACGGGGCGTTTATTCTTCTTTACGCTATATTTTAGCACCGACTTCAGAATGTGATTTTTTTTATAGAATAAGGGTGGGGTGAGAAACGAGCACACAGTCCATCTGATGGCAAGTGTATACTGTGATCCATAGACATCTACATTTATCCCCGATTAAGAATCAATATGCAGATGCGTTGTCACCCCCGTGGTCTAAGATTGATTATTAATGTATAAAATAAGTCTCAACTGGATGTCAGTGAGATCTCGTTAGTCCAGTAGACACCTCATTACACTAATCGTTGGGTAGAACGACTGTCATTAATCCCATATGCCTGCTGTACGCAACGGTTAAATAAAGAAAATTACGTATATAACTCTGCTATAGCAGATTAGTGTGTTTTAAGAACTTTATTGGACATGAATTGGTATTTCAAAACATTCACTTTGCGACATTATTTCTTTTACTAATAAGAGTATATTTCTTCCCCCATCCAATCCATCCCCCCTTTTCGTCGATGAGGTGTAACAAGAAGCGACTATGAGAAAT
Organism: Parnassius orleans; assembly: GCA_029286625.1. Lineage (NCBI taxonomy): Eukaryota > Metazoa > Arthropoda > Insecta > Lepidoptera > Papilionidae > Parnassius > Parnassius orleans. The sequence goes on along the minus strand of JAGSMP010000634.1, from coordinate 88,848 downwards.
GCCATTAAGATGGCTTCCAAAAAATATTAATAAAATAATAATTATATATAAATTCCACTTAAAAAAAAGGTAACTATTTAGATGATATTCGAGCTTGTGATATTCCATAGTCCACTCATAAGAATAAATAATTATACTTTTAATAAAAGTCAAAATCCGACCTCGAAGAAGCGGAAAGTCCTGTGCAAGTCGGTGCTAAGAGATAGTGTATAGAAGTATTAAAGCCCCTGCTTCAGAAGCAATTATGTGGAAATTATTTTATTCTATTTATTTAATTAAAATCAGCTTTTACTTTTATAAGAGTAATTGATAATTGAATAAAATGTACCTGCAGCATACAGCACAATTCAACGGGATTAGTTTCGTAGAGCCCCAAATTTTGCATTTAAATGAATATATAGAAACTTTGTATTCATTACAAAGGCGTTGTGTACTCTCATTACCTTGCACTAATTGCAATCTATTTTCTTTGTGTATAAAGTGTTCATTGACCTGTAGCTGAACTCTAAAGCTCAACGATACGTAATTGTGTTTACCAATTCAAAAAGGAGGAGGTACTCAATTCGACTGTATGTTCTTTTTTTATGTGTGTTACCTCATAACTTTTTTCTACGTGAACCGATTTCGATGATTCTTTTTTTATTTGAAAGCTAGTGCTTTTTTTGTGGTCTCATATAATTTGTTAAAGGAATGACTTATAGTTTTTGAGCTATCCTTAATTATATATATTGAAGTCGATTGTACAAAATTTTTAATTATTCCCGTAGATTCGATAGCGCGAATGTTTATGTTTTTATCTTGTGTAACTATTATTATGTATTTAAACCAATAAACATATATTGCGACTAAGAGTCATTGTGGTCCGTAAATATAGAATTTGTTAATAACTTGAGTACAGTGCTACCTAGCGAGTCCTAGCATAATGGCTTATGAACTATCGTCTCAACACGACAAAAAATATTGTTTGAATTAGGTTATATTCTAACAATATTGTTGGTCGGTCAATTCCTCTAAAAGTTACAAAATCACTAACAGACGTACCAAAGATTTTAATATAAAGATTTTTGCTGTACAGAAAACTGGGAAAAACGATTTGACGGCTCCGTGGCGCAGTGGCTTAGCAATGAGTTGCATCGCTATGGCCATGAGTTGATTCCCAAACTGAACAAGTATTTGCCCTACAAATAATTTTTCTGCGTCTGGATGTTTTTCCTGGTGAAATTTATGTTTATAAACTGCCTCTATGATACCGGAGTAATTCTTAATGTGGAGGTTTATAAAAAGAACTAGAGAACTAATGAAGGAAAAAACATAAATTCTACACGTTTTTCTTTAAATTTAAACGCCGAGTTTATTCATGAAATACATTAATTTACTTTACTCTCGAAAAAGAGGAAGTTGTAATACAAACCAAAAATCCTCTGGTAGTTCTAAAGAAAACAGGAAAAAGAGAGATTTCCAATACCGACAGCGGAGCAACAAGCAACCGTCTTAAAATATTACAATAAATTACAAGGTATAAAATGTGTCGTGCACTGCGTTACGCTTCTAGTCAAATTTAAATAGTATTAGTAAATTAAAATTCCACAATTTGTTTAATATTGTAGTAATTAATTGGATTTTTGTTACTAAATTGTTATTTGTGTTTCCGTTGCAGCCTATCAAAGTCCACTGCTGAACATAGGCTTCCCCGTAGATTGCCTCATAGGAGGGTTATTTGCCATAGTTTCCACGCTTGCTTTAGCAACCGCACTTTTTTATTTTTTATTTTTTTTATTTTATCTTTTTTACATCTACCTTATACTAAGGGATATAAGGGGCGGACTTAATGCCTTGTGGCATTCTCTACCAGTCAACCCTGGATGATTCGAGAAGCTGTGGCAGGTGTAACAATCACTCCATAAATTAATAAATAAGTAAAAAGATTATATTTAACAACAAAATGCAAATAAATAAAATATACTGCACAGTAAAAGAGGAATTAAAGAAACCACTCTTATGAGGTGGAATACGAATTTTAAGACTATTTTGGGGACGGGGAACTCTATCATGAGTAGAATATTGGTACTGAAAGTTATCCTTAAGATAAGAAGGAGAATTTGGCTCATTTAAAATTGAATATAGTACTTTAAAATTCAGGGAGCTACGCCTTTGACGAATAGAAAGTCATTTAAGCTTAGAACGGTACTGGAAACATGGTCATACTTACGTAAACCGAAAATGAATCTAATGCAATTGTTAAGAAGGCGCTCCAACTTATCGAGAAGATATTGAAATAGATCTGGGTAACACACATCCGCATAATCAATAATGGGTTACATCAAAGTCTGGATAAGTAGAAGTTTAGTTTTAAAGGCAGAAAGTTTTTGAGACGGCAAAGGGAACGTAAGGTGCAGTAACTTTGCTTATTTCAGCAACTGAACTCCCCAGCTTAAGGTATGGTCCATATGTAAGCCAAGATTTTTTAGAGATTTACAAAATGGCAGCAACGTTCCATTGTAAAATACGGGAGAAAGATCATCGTTATTAATCTTGGCTAATATTCTGCTACTACCTATAACCATTACTTTACATTTGGATGGGTTAGTCGAAACACCATGTCTGTACGACCAATCTCTTATGGCATCAAGGTTGTGGTTGATTTTGTTAATATTATCATTAAGATCATTAACACTAGATTGCACATAGAGCTGAAGATCATCTGCATACAGATGGTACGAACAGTTGAGAACTGAAGTGATAGAATTTATAAATAGAGAAAACATTATAGGAGGTAAAATGCACTCAAGGATCATGGATATCATAACCTTACTAACCTCATCGCAACCCACAGCCTTGGATTTAATAGCTAATACTGATTTCTGAATCTCATCCACAGTCACAGGTAAAAAGTGAAAAAGGAATAGGAGGCATCGATTGAATGGAAACTATTGTTATAGAACGAACTGTGGGATCAAAGGAGAAGTAGCGATAAAATGGTGATTTATTTCATCCAGAGTGATTGATGGACCATGATCAGATGTAACGGCCTTACTAATACCTAATGTTTTCAGAAATTTCCACATCGGCGGTCGAAGAATTTGTAATATTACTATGGATATAACGGCGTTTAGCATTTCGTACCATCTGATTGCATCTGTTTTTAGCATTTTGTAGTAATCAAGCTCTCCTGGTACGCTTCTTAAATTTCACAAATGCTCGATCTCGCCTGGTCATTGCCACCTTTACGGCCCTAGTCATCCACGGGGCTGGTGGACGCTTCTCTTACTTGATGTTTAGGAGCATGTTTGTTATACAGACTAAGAACTATATTATTAAGTATGGAGACTTTGTCGTCAATAGAAGTTGATTTAAAAAGAGGTTAAGTCCATACGATATGAGTCACTTTAAGTTTATCAGAATCCATTTAGCGAAATTACGAATATATAGTACTGCGGGATTGTGCTTAGGAGAAACAAGCTTATATGATATATAAGTAAGGTCATGTCGTGAAAAAGCAGGAGCCGATAGTTGTCCGTGCTTAATAACATAATCAGGAGAAGCTGTGATAATATGATCAATCCATGAGTCATCAGTGTCAAAGTTGTGGTGAGTTGCCTAAAGAATGTGGAGATCGACTAACTCTATGACTGACCGAAATTTTTGAGAACGAGAAGAATTTCTCAACAAATCAGTATTGAAATCACCCATTATTATGCAGTGCGTGTACTCAGATGAAATTTTCTAGCTGTTATTAGGAAGACGCTGCTGCCCATCTCCTGATTTGTTTCCCCCGACCACTACTAGGCAGAAAATGAACTCCACTTTTTGGTTTTTCCATAGCTTCCACACTTGGTAGGCGAGTTGGCATCCACAGTTTTTTGTTATTTTAAGTTGTTGTCAGGAAGATGCTACTGTCCATCACCTGTCTCATTTTCCCTCTGTCGCCTCTTACGATATCCAAGAGACGATATAGGGTAGAGCAAATTCTTACACCACCACTACGGCTATTATTTATTTTAACTGGACTTATATAGGCAGGTCTTTTTTTCTGTCGGCGCTGTCAAGAACCGAGACCTATATCACGCAATCGAAGTTATCAAACGAATCGTATAAATATAGAAGCTTCATACATACCATAGCATTGGCCGCTCTACAGGCTGGACGCCTTGCCTGGCGAGAGATCTCCCATTTTTCATCCACGGCCAAACTGTTTCTGTACCTAAAGAGCAATTTTAACTACTGCCGTTTTTTGATTTGAAGGGCAAAAATAAGGTAGACAATATTGTTATTGACTTAGTCATTTTATTTTATTCCCTAATGGTGAGAAGGTACTCGTGGACTTCATCGTTTGAAGTTGGTGGCTGGGTTGGTCCATGGGCTACAGGAGCCATTTACCATCAAATGAGCTTTTTGATCGCTTGTAACTTTAAGATTATAAAATAATGTGATTACGTCACGCGGATTTATAATACGTGTGCGAAAATAACATAATATATTAATAGAATTTCCAAAGAAGTTAAGTCTCTTTATAAATTTACGACAGAGGATTCCAGAGAGGTTGTAATACGATATTGCTTTAATGAAAGCAAGAAGCATAGAATTACCTCGACTTTAATATGTTTTCAGAAATTTAACAACGCTTTGTGCTTTGAACAAAGCCAACTATAAGGTTGTTTGTAGTTACGTCAACTGAGGGTATTAATAAATCTTAAATTTATCATAAGATATAATTCTCTAATTATGAACTATTTTACGGAATATTCACCAACACCTGTTTACTTCTGCTATATTTCGTGCTGATTTTTAATCGTCAGATAAAAGTTATTCCTCAAATAAATCATAACCTGACTGAATGTATGTGAAATAATGGTATGACTCCTTTCCTGCAGGTTCCACTGCTGTGTTCCGGTTTTAAGAGAATATAAAACGAGTAATTACAGTCTGTGAGACATTCCCTCTCAGTCCTCAGATCTTTTCTATGAAGTTGGCTGCAGGCTACAGGACCGTAGCCTCTTACCATCAGATGGAAATAAGTTTTTTTGTCACATCAGTTTTATTAAAAGAACGCTATGAAGGTTTTTATCTTAGTCCTCAGAGGTGACAACGCATGTGTAGCCTTCTTTTTATGAAGTTGGCTGCAGATGTCCATGGATTGCATTAGCCACTTACAATCAGGTGGATTGTAAGTTCGTTTGTCACTTCCTTTTTACATTTGAAAAAAAAACTAATGTTTTTAACCATTAAAGCTATGAGTTTATTTTTTTAACCAATTAACTCCCCATTTAATTTGTGTAACGCGAGCACGAGATATATGAAAATCGATTATTAATCTCTCCAACAATTCTACTTAAACAACAAATTATACTTACTCTAATACACGTATAAATATGTACGTTAATTTTAAGAAAAAAATCTTATAATAAATATAAATGAGACGATGAGAATCAGATGGACTGGAGCGATAGTAAGTGACAAAGACAAACAAACAAACAAATAAAAATACAAACACACACACACACACACACACATCTTTTTCTTTATTTTATAAAACTGAAATGACAAACAAACTTAGAGTACACACATGGTTGGATTGACTTTTACTCAATATTTGATTTACTCTCCTTATTGTATTACAGTTGGTAAGATTAACGAATGCGATTATTACGGTCCCTGACGGCACAGCAATATTTGGAAGGCTTGCTGAGTAAATAGTTGAACAATCATTTGATTTTTGAAATGACTAATAAAATTTATTTTATGCTTGGATTTTTATAGAGGGATGAAAACGAGCACACAGTTCTCTTGACCATCATTTGATAGTAAGTGGATGCTGTGTCTCATAGACAGCTGGTGAAAATAATCTAAATTAAAGATGAGTATCCAGCACCTGAGCTGTCATGGCTCGACATAATTTATATCTGTATATTTTTTTTAATTAAGGGTAACAAACGAGCACAGTTGACCCAATGGTAAATTAATGCTGTGGACCATAAACACCTAACAAATTCGAAAGCCTGTAATTATACCGGCGCTCTATACGCTTCGGACCGGAACAGCAGTACAAGCACTACTATTTGAATTCACAAATGAATGAGAGAGTAGTACCTACCTAGATTAACTGTTAGGTAGACAAAGAGTTCTATCACCTTGTATATATTAATAAATTTATGGGCTGTTATAAAGGCTATAAGTATGTACACAAGGATGTATCAAATGCGAAGATATGCGGAGAAATAGTCTCACAGACTAAAAGTTTGCCTTTGTTGCCCAATCGAAACGTGTTTACACACTCCAGTAAATAGTATTTTCGTTTTCTAATATTATATTTCAATTCAATAAAGTCGATCCAACTTGGCGTACGTTCCTATATACCTACAATGGGAATAAAGTAATCACTGTGAAATAAATGACGCAGAAAGTATATCGTACAATATAAGGATGTTGAATAACACTGTATTATTTATAGTATTATTATATATTTATTTATTTATATTAGGAATGCTGATGATGATATTATAGAAAATAAAAAGGTTTTTACTTTTCAAGACTACCAGTCACCAAGTCCTTAATAAGCCTTACTTCATACTGGACTTCACTCGTGGACTCCACAGACTAATAGTCTCTGCAATAAATAACACAAATATATAGTCATTTCGTAGAAATTCATTGATGTCATTACTCCGTTCAGCCGCCTTTAATATAACCTTTACCTAAGTGACACACTAAGTGTCCCACACAAATACTTAACTTCTTTCCCAAGGGACCAAAGTGACTCCATCAGGTCTCTTGTGATATTTCGAAATTCAACAAATCATTAAAGCCAAGGATACTTATAGAGACAAGAACACTTCAGTCAACATTGTTCCAAATTTATTATTAATTATTGTAGTTAAATTAAACATACAATGTTACAACGCGTTGATGAACGGGCTGACTGGCAGAAAATGTACTAAGACATAAAGTCCGTCCACTGTCAACCTCATTTAAAGGATGATAGGAATAAAGAGTATAGAATAATCGCACAATTTAAATAAATAATAAATATATGAAATAATTTTAACAGGATAAGGGTGACAAACGGTATAGTCAACCTGATGGTAAGTGGTTGATGTGGCCATAGACATTATACATCTATCTTCGATTACGAATCAAAATGTAGATGCGTTGTCACCCAGAGGACTAAGATGGTTTTATTTCCAGTAAAACCGGTATCTGATTCTCTACCCTCACCATACGAAACACAGCAGCGTTAAGCTGCGCTGGGTATTCGGTGAGGTGGTCCTTCCTCGGTCGAGCCGACCCATTCTGTGCAACAACTATACTACTAATAGCTGCAAATAGAAATAGAAATTTCAACCTTCATGGATCATATGTGTTGGTAGTACAAGTATCATAAACCTATTTGTTATTAAAAAAATAAAATAAACAAAATAAGCTAAAGTCTACTTCACCTAAGATAGAAACGATTTGACATCACATGAACCATGCAGTGGTTCAAGTACAAACGATCGAACCTGTCAACAAATGCCCTCAGGATGATACTGGAGCTGGCCCGGATTCTGTGCAACTAGGATGTGCATCGCTTTCGCATAGTAGTGTAAAAACAGTCTACACACGCCTCGGTGAACTTTTTGCAAAATTTGGGCAGCCCCAAAAGCATTCTGATTGCATTATTATACTGTAAACGCAAGGCGTTATACTGTTTCTGCATAAATGAATGCATAAATGATTTTTTGTTATTATTTATAATCGACCACGGACAGCTCGTGCAGAAAGTACAGTGTGCTCTGAAATAGCGACTTTGGCTGGCACGGAACCACGAGCGAACCTGTGGTCAAAGCAGTAATTAAGAAAAACTATACTTTAAAAAAAATCCATACCCTATGTCACTCCTGTTAGTGAAACATATCCAACAACACCTCATATTATGTTAAAATCCATCAAGCCATTTAGACTACAGAGCGTGCCTAAGAAATAGACATTACCTTCCAACTGGGGCTATTGGGGAAAAAACTATTAAATAATTATAAATTTACCAAACTAGCAAACTAAACAGTTTGCTTCATTGTTTGTCATGAGCTCCCGCAAAGGACTGGAATAAGTTTCCAGCATCTATCTTTTCATCCGTTTACAATGGGTGTTTTCAAGGCAACAGTAAATAGGTTTTGCTAAGCCATGTCAGTGTGCTTTACACACCTTCAGCTGCATCACCACTTACCATCAGGTAACTGGTGGTAACTGATGTAAAGGAGTCTAAGGGATCTTTGACTGCGGATCGCTATTAAGTCATGTCGAAAATAACCTGAGAGGTTTTATGACAAAAGAAATGTCAGCCATGCTACCATAATGCGTGTTACACATCTTCAAAATATATTTTTTAATTTCTCAGACATACAAGGACTCTAAAATCCTCATAAAATTAGTGGGCGTATGGTCTGTAACTTTGCTTTACTGTTATAGAAAATAATGCGTTTGCGTCATTGTCGTCAACAATAACAAAACCATCTTGATGCAACAAAATGCTTTGCGAATATTGATTGCTTAGTACAAATGTATCAAAAAAATATATATTTTTACGCGAAACAGCAGAATATTTAAGATCATAATTATTTTGTAACAACTGTAATTACCATATTCTAACATAAAGCATCTTATCTTATCTTATGCATAAGGGTGACAAGCGAGAATACATTCCATGTATCCTTCATACATCTATCACTAATTAATCCTGAGTCACCTGCATCTCTTAGTAGGCGTCAATCCATCTGATGAGCCGCCTACACTCCCGTGTGGGTTATGATCCTCCCATCAGGCGCGTCCCCAGGTGGCGGATGAGGGAATGCCACCCAGATATGGGTGGTAGCAGGCTCTCGCGGACCAAAACTGGCCGGGGTTTGGCGTACCCGAGTTTCCATTAGGAAACGCCCGGGGCAATACCCTAAGAGATAGGCCTTCACAGGCTTCGTTGCTCCGGTATCGCTCTTTGATTAGAGCGGACGGGGATGCAACACACGCGGCGATATGCCAAACGCACCAATGCTGGGTGACCCCGCGCGGTGATGTGCCAGCGCACCGATACCGGGTGATCTCTGTGCGGCGATGCCAAATGCACCAATGCCGGACAACCCGTAAAGCCCGTAACCCGGGCACGGGGCCCAGTCCGCGAGAAAAACCTCTTCAAAAATAACCCCAATCCTAAGGTCTAAGGTGCCGAGGTATAATGGCTGGGGGCCAGTCCCAAGCCTTGGGGAAGGGGTTCAGGGACCGCACCCTGTAAAAAAGTAACCAAAAAAATGCAGTGTGACAAAAGTCTATTCCCAGGTGGTCCCGCCAAAAGCGGGAGTCCACCCAGCAGCCTAATAGGCTCTGGCAGCCCATCGTATCTGGGGGCAATCACTGCATCGCGAGGATGCTGGCGTCAGCGGGTCCCACAACACCTAAGGGGCAAAGTAATAAGGAAGGAGCTGTGTCGGGTGGTACAGGTGCCGACACGAGGCGAGGGCGCTGCGCGCCCCAATAAAGCCAGCAAATCAGGCGATTGAGAGCGATGGAGCGCGTCCGATGGTTAGAGCCATATCACCCATCAGCCCCATCGGAAGGAAGAAAGCGTAACCAAGCCCCCAAGTGCTGCGGTTGTGGCTGCTAAATTTGCGGCAGTGTCAGCCACAGCCTCTGAAGAAGGGCCGCCACAGGCATGGAAACAGAGGAGGATCTTTTTCGACCCCTCCGTAACGCCCACGAACACCAGGGTGAAAAAAGCCTGCCCGACCTAGAGGTTGGCCCGCGAAATGTCGACGCGTGACAGTGAGCTTGGCCAATCGAAATAAATCTCCAGGCCGTTGAAAGGTAGCAGATCGCTCTCGCAACCTAAAAGCAATTTCGTGAGGGTATAAGGCTAGCTGTGCGTAATATAAAGGCGGCGACTGAAGAACTTGCGCGAAGGACCAAGACAAGCGAAACATCAAAAGGCGAAAAGGAGAACGAGGTGCGATCACAGCTGGCCAGCCTTGCGGCTAAAACGGAAAAACTAACGGAGGATTTATCTGCTCCGCAAGCAAGAAGCACAAAGGCCCATCCACCGAACACAGCAGCCACGTCAATCGACCGGTGCTAACAGCACACCACAAGCCAAGTATGGAGGGGACCTCATGGAGCGTATTGGGTCCCTAATCGAAGAAAAATTGGCTATATTTGAGGCCAAGATGTTTCCGATAGGGTGATCCGACTTCCATTGGCGGTACGAGTCGAGGTGAGTTACCACAACGGCTATCACCACCATTGCAATCGGCTCCATCGTCGCAGCCACAGAAGACGAAAGGCAAAGGTCGAAGGAAAAAGCCTGCCTACCCACCGCTGGTCGATCTTCCTCCTGTGGCTGCGACGGTATCGAATGACGGTATCGCCCAATGCCAGTTCATGGGTAGAAGTGGCTAAAAAGCCCAAAAATCAAGAGCCCACTGAAAAGCGGATCGCCACGATGGCGCACCTTCCGGTACAGCGAGAAGGCGGAAAAACAAAAAAGTATTGCGTGCCCCAACATCTGCAGCCGTAACGGTTACGGTGTCAAACTCCACTGTTACTTATGCCAAAGTAATGGAGGAGGCAAAGGCCAAAATACCTTGGCAGATTTTGGGATCGAAACAGTCCGCCAAAGCGGGCGGTAACCGGAGGACTCCTGCTGAAATTAGGGTCCAATTGCGGCTCGAGGCGGACAAGCTGGCGGCCAAAATGCGTGAGGTTCTCTCGACCTAAACGTGCGAATCAATCGGCCAGTTAAAACAAGCGACGTTCGACTGAGGACCTGAACGACGCCGTCAGCACTGGAGGTTGCGGCGGCTATGGCTGAGGCAGGAGATTGTTCGGTGGATGACGCAAAACTCGGGAAATCCGCCGAAATCCCACGTAGGGGACATGGGTGCGTGCTAATCACGGCAGTCACAAAGATTGCGGCTGTTGGGCGATGCGCGTGGGTTGAGGTCTGCTCGAGGTTGAATTACTGGAGCCCAGGACCATGCATTGTTTTCGGTGCCTAGAAATGGGGCACGTTGCCAGCAGGTGCTCCAGTGAACAAACAGAGCGCACGTTGTTATGCTTGTGGAAACAGGACACAGGGCGAAACAGTGCACGTCGGCAAAATGTCCCCTGTGTTCCGATCTCGGGCATTCTGCTGCCACAGATTGGGGAAGAAGTGCATCCACCTCCCAAAAAGGAAGGAAGAATGGTGAGATATCTGCACCCACCAGCAAGGCAGCCTGGCGACTTCTGTCGCTGCACCAGTATTAGCTCGGCTGGAGTAACTGAGTTATAAATTCGCGACTGAAGAAATCCTCCAGGACAATCTGAACCACTGCCGCAATGCGCAGCATCTGCTTATGCAAACCATTGCGGGTGGCGGGTTGCCCACGGTAGTAGCGGAGCCCTATGCCGTCCCCGACCATCCTCGCTGGTTCGGTGACGAATCGGCCTCCGTCGCCATCTACTGGGGGTGGAAGGGTGCCCACCCTGCACTCTATTGAGAAGGGCAGGGCTTTGTTTGCTGTGCAATGGGGCCCTGGCCATAGTGGGCTGCTGTCTCCTAATAGGTCCTTGCCGACTATGAGGCGTACCTGGACAATTGGCAATTGTGTTTGCGATATCAAACTCGTCCGTTGATCGCTCTGGAGATTTAGACGCCCACAAAGGGCAGGGGCAACAGAGACGATCCCAAGGAGAACAGTGATGGTAGGGCGGCTGGGCTGGACCTCGATTAATTAATCAGGGTCCCGTAAGCACGTATGGTACGGTGGCAGAAGTCCATCGTGGATCTTACGTGGGCAACTCTCCTGCAATGCAAATGCTGTCGGGCTGGCGAGTAGCGGAGGCGAAGGTCACTCTGACCACCGCCACATCGTATCGATGTCGCCCTTCGACAGCCGACAATAACTGTCGCCGAAGAGCAGCCCACCGCGGCGTTGGTATCTCAAGCGGCTCGACCGAGACAAGCTCGAAGCCGCCGACATCGTCGCGTCCTGGCCGAAAAACGCCGAAGAGGTTCAGTCAATCGAGTGGAGGCGAACTGGTTTCGGGGTACGATGGCAAATTTGCGACCTGTCGATGCCCAGAACCAGTCGCCCCAAGCGCAAAACAGTGTACTGGTGGTCAGCGAGAAATCGCACGGCTCCGTGCACTCTGCTTGCGGTGTCGACGCCACTACACTAGAGCCCGAAGAGAAGACGGCGAGCTCCGCCTGAGGAGATAGCCAGACTCTGGGGCATGCCGAGCAACTACAAAGGCGTTGCAATCGCCATTACCAACGCCAGGTCTCGGTCCTGGAAAGAGCTTCTGGAGACTCAACAAAAAGTCCCTGGGGCGCATACAGGGATGGTGCTGGGTAAACTCGGCCCTGGTCGCTTTGACGAAGACTCTCGATCCGATCTTCTGGAAGGGTCATCAGCACGCTCTTCCCAGAGGACAGTCAGGTCCCAGGTCACCTGCCGTCTTCATGGGAGTGGCGAGATGAGATGGGGTGACCGTCGAGGAGATGGACCGAGCCGTTAGCCGCTTAAAGCCAGACAGCAGGGGCCCGACGGAATCCCGGGCCGGGCCTAGTGCTGAGTCTGGCTGCCTGGGGAACAGGCTCAGACAGCTGTTTACCAGCTGTCTGCGGTGTGTAAGTTCCCCACAGCCTGGAAAAACCAAGCTGGTCCTCTTGAAGAAGGAAGGCAGGGCCGCTGATTCTCCCTCTGCGTACCGCCCCATATGCCTGTTGGACGAGATTGGCAAATTGTTCGAGGGATATTTGCCAGTCGGCTCAGTGGGCATCTGTCGCGTCGGTCGATTTGGCTGACAGCCAGTTTGGGTTCCGGCGGGAGCGTTCCACTGTAGATGCGATTATGCGCGTCCGCTCCTGTTGGAACAAACAGTATCACAGGGTGGCGTGGTGTTGGCGATAAGTCTTGATATCGTCAGCGCCTTTAACTCTCACCCTGGGACGCAATCAGGAGGGCACTGATACATCATCAGGTGCCCCCTGCCTCTGAATATTATTGGGACTACTTGCGCGACAGGTACATTCTGTACGTGGGGCAAGATGGTAGAAAGATCGGAGGAGATCAAACGTAAGTTCCACAGGGCTCGGTGCTGGTCACTACTGTGGAACCTCGCGTACGATGCGGTTCTGCGAGTCGACCTTCCCGCTGGCGTAAATGTCGTGTGCTATGCCGACGCACCTTGGTGATCGCCAGCGGGATAACTTTCGAGGAGGCCAAGGAGCTCGCCGAGCTTGGGGTGAAGTCGTCGTCTCCAAAATCCACGAGTTGGGCTTGAAATAGCGCCTCACAAGACCGAAGCCCTATGGTTCCTAAATTACAAGGGCAGGGAACCACCCGACTCGTGCGTCCGCGTGGGTGGGTCCGAAGTCAGGTGGGGAGGTTCATGAAGTACCTGGGCCTCCACCTGGACGGTCGCTGGGGCTTGAAGAACATTTCGAGCCTGGTCCCCGAATCGAAGGGTGGCGGGTGCATGCATGAACTGCTGCCCAATCTGGGGACCGACGGAGTACGTCGCCTCTATGCGGGAGCTATACGGTCCGCTCTGTATGGAGCGCTTGTGACAAAAGGCTGCAGCCATCCGACGCTGTAGAACTAAAATTTACAGTGTCCAGCGGAGGATGGCCATACGGATCATGCGAGGATACCGCACTATATCCTTTGAGGCGGCGATGATCCAGCTCTTTCCACCACTAGATATACTGGCGGAAATGGACGCGAGGGTGTACGACCAATTCATGCCTCCGCCAGTGGTGGTAGTGAGCCAGAAGAGGCGCTCGAATCAATTAAACGGCAGGGAACGACGAAACGCCCTGCGACATGGCGCCTCGACTTGAGGGCGCTATGAACGCAAACGTGTCATTGGAGCAATCCTGCCGGTCTGCGAAGCCTGGATGCAGCGACGAACAGGAGACTTACCTACAGCCTTACAGATAATTACCGGGCATGGGTGCTTCGGTGATTATCTGTGTGTAGATATCGACGCGGACGACGGCGAACTGCTTCCACTGTGGTGGACGGGACCAGGACTCCGCTTCCCGCCGCTCGCAGCGTGCCAGCGTGGGAACGGGGCGGACAATCCTGGTGAACCGCATTGGACGGAACCTCTCTCCCGCCAGCGGTCGATGTCGGCGATGCTGGCGGGGATTCGGCGTGAGGGTGCATGCCACCTTCTGTGAATCTGTTATGATTCGAAGAAGAAGCTCTGAGCGGGATCGGGAGGCAGATCGCGCGAAGACGACGTCGTCAAGGCGTTCGTCACGGCCCTCCTCTTGAAAACGGTACCTACCAGAAACGGGGCCTCGGGGTTGCACTCGGGCGGGGCCTCGAGTGCCTGGTCCTCTTAACCCCGAGGAGGACGATGACTCGAGTGGTCTGAGACATCGTGATAGCACTGCGAGGTGCTGGGGTAGCATGTACTGCCCCAGGACGTGCTATTGGTGTATGCAAAACGATGGAGGGCCCCGGTTGCGTTCCGGAATCCAGGGACCTCGTATACGCTGATGGTGACCACCGTGGGGTTTTAGCCGGTAGAGTCCGGCATAACCTTTTCGTTGCCCCGCAGCGGAAGGTATCCATGAGTTTCCCACGAAAAAAATAAAAGGCCGCCCTACGCTTCGCTTACCGGTACGTAGTGTAGATTGGGAATTATATTAACACAGAATGTGCCATCTGTGACCGCACTTGCACGTCGTAAAGGCGACTAATGAATTATTAGGTTTGTGACTGAGTGAGCATGGGCTATTCTCCATCTAAGCCCACATATTATGGCTGAACGTAGTCCGAGTAACTCATGTTCGTTGGACTCTACCTACTCCCTCAGGCGTGACGCTGTATCATGTATGTATATATGTATGCTATGTATTTATGTATGTATATATGTATGTATGTGCCTATGTATAGAAGTTCTATTTACAGATATATTATAATAATCAACGTCATGGTCATTTTTTTATAGGTATAGGTGACAAACGACACAGCCCTCCTAATAGTAATTTGATGCTGTTGCTCACAGACACATCTATCTTCGATTAAATTAAAATGCAGTTGCGCTGTAACCCGAGGACTAAGATAAAATGCCTCGTTTCCAGTAAAAGGATCTTCGGTTCTCCACACACTGCATACGAAACAGCAGCATTAAGCTGCTATTTACTGGTATTCTGTGAGTGTGGTCCCACCCCAGTCGAGCCGACCCATTCATGCTAGAACTATAGATTTTATAAGATGTCTAGTTTGAAATAAATCCGAATAAAATTAAACACATAAGATAAGATATATTATGCTAAACACTCTCATGTGAAGGCAGGCCTCTGTCACTTCAGCGCCCACTTCTCGTGTCGTGAGTTTTAGCTAGAACATAAATTTTCTTTTGGGTTTATTTAGTTTATTTTAAGTAACATCCGGATATAAATATCGCCAACATTAACAGGCGCAGGATATTTACCAAAGTTCTTTTAAGTATAAGAACTATTTTGTTACACTAAATTCGTTGTATATGTTAGTATTCATGACAAATTATTCAGTAAAATTTTATATTATTTAATCTAGTAATAGGTTGATTCCAGGTACAAATATCTAAGGGCTGGGTTTTTAACGCTCAGGTAAAATTAACCAACAAATAAATTATAACTATAAAATTCAATTACAAATAAAACAATAACATAATATACAATATTTTATTATATACAATATCAAAAACTATAATTAATAAGAAACTAAAATTAGTAACTTAATTATCACACAGTCCCCGCGGTATCGTGCCAAGAACGCTGGCTGCGTTTCCCCGCTGGTAAGCTATACTGGCCTTTGAGCGAGAAGAACCAGCCCTCTTATCACCAGCAGCAACAACCAGTCGCGGATGGAGTTTCTTTGAACTTCACGCGCGTGGACCATGGAACCGATAGTCTCTACAGCAAATGGCACAAATATGTAGTCATCTCTCAGAGACTCATATTTGCGCCTTACTCAGTTCAGCTGCCTCTGATGCCGCCCGGCTCTAAACGAGTACCCCTGAGATGAGGGGCCGCCAAGTGTCTACGCAAGTAGCATTCCACACTAGGGCTTTACCTCCGTCCCAAGGGACCAATTTCATACCATCGGGTCTCTTGCCATCATTTCTAAATATTCACAGGTTCTAAAACCGAGAGAACATTTATAGAGACAAGAGCCTTTCGGATGACATCGTTCAAAGAACCGTGCCGTGAAAACCTACCAGCACTTTTCTTACATGAAAGTCCGTGGAGCCCAAACTTGTCGACGCTGCTACCACAGGGAACTGATGCGGTTGACAAATCGCCAGAATTGGCCTCTAAATAACAAAATAAAATAAGTTAAATATACGTAGCTTTTGACAGTTGAAAAATTTTGACTAATTTTCATAATCAATAAACAAAAAATAAATAAAACAATTGAACTATATTACTATAAATTTTAATTTCTTTATATTATATTTAATCCTCGTCATATATCTCGAACCGACCACCAATGGGGAAGAAAGGTTTTCGAGTTTCAGCCTCGTACCGGTAAGCAAAGTTTGGGGCCCTCCTAGATGGAGTGACGTCTTGGTAAGAGACAGAAAGTCAATAGTTGCAGGTGGCTCAAGACCGTGCTTTGTAGCATTCCTTGGGGACGCATATGGTCAGCAGTGCACTTGTGAAGGGTTGTAATGATAATATTCGTATCCTATGAATAGGTTATCTGATGATTAAACATCAGCCTTAAGTCCTATAAAACTGAGTGCAATTTATCAAAAATTTTTTAATTAGTATCTTACAAGCGTATTGAGTATAATTAAGCAAACATATGAATGAACGAGTATATTCGCTAGTTTTATCGCCAGTACTGACAAGAAGACGGATTAATTTCTCAGAGGTTGAATACTGTGATTCAGCGAAAAACTGATTGTGGTTTAAGGCACACAAACTACAATCAGTTTTCAACATCTACATTTTATTGACAACGCATCTGCATTTGTTTCTTAATCGAGGATAAATGTCAGTTTGACGGCTCCATGGCGTAGTGGCAGCAATGAGTTGCGGTGTTGAGGCCGGGGTTCGAATCCCGCACGGAACAAATATTTGTGTAGCCTACGAATAATTGTTCCGGGTCTGAATGTTTGTCCTTGTGAAATTATGTATATAACTGCCCCACGATACAGGAGAAAATCCTGAGTGTGGGTGACGTTTTTAAGTAAAAAATGTAGATATCTATGAGCCACAGCATCCACTTAGCATCAGGTGGACTGTGTGCTCGTTTGTCACCCTTATTCTATAAAAAAATCTTCCACTAATAACGGAAGGATTATTGAAGTAAGCACGTTAGTGGTGTTTCACACCTAAGCACAGAACATCTAAGTCAGTCATCTAAGTCATGTGTAGACACTCTCCGGTTATTAGGATTGCCGTCCAACGGACTAGGAGTGAAATAGAGTGTGTATTGTGGCATCTGCTTGCTTACACTCTCGTGCACTATCCTGTACAGATGGTTATTTTCAATTGAGATTGGCCCTTAACTTGAATTCTACTACTATAACCTGACTGTGTTAAAACCCAAAAATAGAGTAATTTATACAATAACCAATTTACAATTATTTAATTATTTACATTAATTAAACATTAAAAAAGTAACCAATTCAAAAAAAGGATAAAATTATTATCCACGTAATTTAATATGTGGGTCAGTGCTTTCATTCTTCAATACAAAATGTCTTAGCGCAATCACAGTAATAACTAGAGTGTCGTCTAAATTAAAAGCATAAAATCAAATCACGCTGCCATTTGCTGTAGAGACTATGGGTCTGTGGGGTCCACCTGCCTTGAAGTTCCTAAATGGGAAATGACGTTCCGCTGCTGGTGATAAGAGGCTGGTTGTTCTCGTTCATAGGCTAAGTATAGCCATTCCTTGAGGAAACATGCCAGCGTTCTTGGTTCGATACCACGGGGAGTAGGACTGCATAATTTTAATTTTAGTTTTAGTTTTCTTTATTAGTTTTCTATTATTTTATTTTATTTAAAAAATAAAAAAAGAAAATCACGCTTAGTTGTGAATTTTTTTTTACAATAGGATTTTCTCCTGTTTCGTGGGGCAGTTTAAAACATAAATTGCACAAGACAAACTTCCAGACTCGCAACATTAATTGTAGCCCCAAATAATTTTCGTGCTGGTTTAAAAAAACATCTGAATCAGTTTACTTATACAAAATACAAAGTGGAATTGACGAAAAACTCCTTTAAATTTTGAAATCTGCTAATATAAGAATAGATGGTACAACAGGTTTCAACTCTTAAGGATATCAGATTCAGTTATATGTCTGGAACCAACCACCTGGAGATAAGGCCGCCTCATGTACTAACTTAATATTGAAATTCCTAATACATGCCGTATTCTGTGTACAAGTAAAGAATAAATAAATAAATACATAACATTAAAGAGTTTATCTTTAAAAATGTAAATTAATTTATGATTATTGTGAAAACTTTCAAGGAGTAAATCAAAATCCATTTTGCTGTATTATGAAGGGTTTCTGATTTTATTTAACTCTTAAATAATACTTTTGTAAGCTTCCTCACTACGATGAAAATTATTAAGAGCGAAAAGTATACGATGGATTTATCGGCACTTTAAGGCTATTTACAAAATCTGATGATTCTCTTCCTACAAACCTCCATTTTCCACTCCATGTATTTTTATAACATTCCGTCCATTTTTTATCAAGTATTCAGTAAATATTGTGAAGTAAAATAAATAAAATTTTAATAATAAAGGCTACCTGTCAGTACTATTTTAATCCTCTTTAAATCTATATAAATGTAATTATGCGCACAAACAAGGTCATTTTATAAAACTTGTACGCAGCCAAGGAGATATGTAAGAACAAAATAGAATAGAATAGAATGGAATCATGACAAAATAACCATAATGATGACACTAAATAGTTATTTAAACGTATATTTAACAAAGATTCCATAATAAAGCGGTGTAAAACTTATATCAAATGAAAATTTTATTATTATTTTTAGTAGACTTGACTGCCTCATTGTTCCTGTGGTCATAAGTGCGACTGCTGATCATGAAGCCGGGTTCGAATGAGTTGGGCCAATAAATAAATCAGTCCAAGGTCAGTAAGCTGGTGTTATTTCTTTCCCCTGTGCCTCTGAAAGCACAAAACCGTTGATCCCTTCTTTCCGGTCGTGTCAATTGCCTCCATGGTTCAGTTGGTGTTCAAACCTCTCTAGTTCATTCATTAATGAACAGTTCAGGTGTTTGTTTAATGATATATATGTGGATGATCTAATATTATTCTTTCTTGAGTGCAGTAATTTCATTATTTTTTAGTATAATTGTCATATTAAATATGGGTCAGAATATTTTCAGTTTTATTTAATGTTGTAATCGGGTTAATTAAATAGTATTTATCTCTTGATATTGATTATTGAAATCTTGAGGCAGGATCAGGACTGTAATATGGTGGCACTTCCCTTAAGCTCACTCAATTTTGCTGAGTGACCAAAGAAGTGTATGATCTGGCGTTATCATGATGAAAAGTAAAAGCTCATAATAAACGATGCCTCTCAATCCCACCATACACACAACATCACCTTATTGCGTGTTAATCCGGTTTCATACAGTCTGTGGAGCTTGCCTACCCTATGACCATGATCTTTTCGCACTTTCTTGTTGTGGGTGATCCACTTTTCATTACCAGTGATCAATCTTTTCAAAAATGTTTCGGTTCATTACGTTTCAATAGAGAATCATAAATGAGTACATGATTCATTAGGTTTCTTTCAGTGATCTAGTGTGGTACCCAAATATTAAGCTTTTTTGTATAGCCAGACTTTTCAAATGACACAAAACAATTTTGTGGTCAATCCTCAATTCCTCGCCTATGTCGTAACTACTATATGTCGACTTTACTTTTTCAAAAATGGCATCGACTTTATCCGTATGAGGGCGACCAAACTGACTGCATTTTAATCCCCGGATTGAAAACGCTTGAACCAACTTTATGCTACTCTTACTAACACTGCATTAGGTCCATAAACATCAAAAATTTTTTTCGCGGCTTGGTCGCATTTGCCCATTTTTGTTATAAAACTTCAGAATGTATCGAATTTCTTCGTTAGAGTCACTCATTTTGACAGACAGAAAAGCAATCGAAAAATGTCAGGAAAGTGTTTTTACTTTTTATTTTATTTTTCTTAATGTCCTAATGTATTGATTTTAAAACTAGAAGATAAAACAGTACAACCAAAGATATTTTTCTTCAATTTAAAACAAACAAAATACAAATAAACTTTTCCCCGACCTATTATTACCCAGATAATTTTATAAACAGGTCCGTGTAATTGGTATTTTATCGTTTAAACTTAAAAGGATGTAGTGTCTCACGGGCTTTTCACTAGCTGACAACATCCACAAGGAATATTCTTTTAATTAGAACGTTTATTTTAAATAAGATAACCTGAGCTAGAATTCTGCGGAAAACCGTTCGTTACCAAAATATAAGACCCGAGTCAGGAAATCGTCGGTGTTTCACCCCGTACCTTGAAAGCATGTAAAGCCGTCAGTTCTGCGCCTGATCTTTCCGGTTGTGTGAGATTGCTGTCCTATCGTACTATGAGAGTAAGGGAAGAATTGAACCTGTGCTTGCGTATACACTCAGGCACTATAATCCTGTCCTGCGTAGATGGATTAGCCATCCTTGCACTACTCTATTGACACTGGCCGCCGTGAAAGAATTCAGTCTGATGGACATTATATTAGTTTTATTAGTTTTCTGAAGCCGAGTTTACTTTTTTAAGTTTAATTTTATTTATTCTGACTTCTATATTTTATATTAATGTCATTATATAATTAAATCAAATCAAGAAGATTTTCTTTCATTACTTAATTCAAGCCTCGGAAGATTTATGAGCAACGTAATGCACGCGCGTACCGTGTGCGTGACAATACTGTCATTAATCAACACGCGTCAAATATAGTCATCTTGTTGAAGAAAATCCCAAACAACATTTCACAATTTGTATTTATTTTCTTCTGCAATAGTTCCACACATTATGCTAGCATTCTCAATTCATTTACATTTATCATGTGCTCATATTGTTGTTTTTTATTTAAAGTTTTTAGATACATCGACAAACTGATTTTTTTATTCTTTTGGTTATTCAGTATACTTGAATAATGTTATATAATAGAGCTTTTCCTATATGCCATGCTACAGCTATATTATGACTTTAGACCTCGCCTCGATCGAGGAAGGACCATGCTCATACAGAATAGTAAAGTAGCTTAACTGTTTTTATTTCGTATGGTAATAGTAGAGAACGGATACCCTTTTACTGGAAACGAGGCATTCCCATTTTAGCCCTCAAGGCTGACCTCCTTCTTTTGAAGTTAGCATAATATTTTCCTGTAAGTTTGTTATTTGATAATCATGATGTCTTCCAGAACGAATTTGATCACAGCGACCGTCTCAACGGGCCCTAGCTATCTGTGTAGGACAGAATTTTAGTGCCCGAGTGTATGCGCAAGCACAGGTGCACTCTCCATTCTCTCACTCTGATAGGACTCCGATAGGACAGTAATCCGACCACCTTAGAGATTTGGCGCAAGACCAACGACTTTACCTGTTTTCTAGGCACGGGCTTTAAACACCGATAATTTTCTTACTCTGGGTTGCAACTGAGAATGTCTTGACAGAAAAACTCAATAATTAACAATAAACCGGGATTCGAACCCAGGACCTCCAGGTTAGCAACCGCGTTTACGACTACTATACCAAGAGGCAGTCAAACGATATCATGCCCATTGTGACGAGGATTTCACGTAACATTCACACAAAATACAGTCAATTGTCAAAAAGCCTCTTCCGTTTTGAAGTCAGCTAATAAATTAATGGGTGGTGGAACAGGATTATGTCTCTTATAGGATATCGAATTCAGTTACTGGTTGTCTGGAACGCTTCACCCTCCAGATATAAGGCAGCCTGATGTACTGATTTAATATTGAATTCTAATTCATGCCGTATTTTGTGTACAAGCAAAAGAATATACAAAAAACACATAACATTAAAGGGTTTATCTTTCAAAATGTAAATTGATTTACGAATTATGTAAGCCACTACAAGAGCAAATCAAAATCCATTTTGCTGTAATATGAAGAAGGTTTCTGACTTTTATTTAACTCTTAAATAATACTTTTTGTAAGCTTATAATTGCTAGGAGAAAATTACTGAGAGCGAAAAGTATAGGATGAATCTATCGGCACTTTAAGGCTATTTACAAAATCTGAGGGATTCTCTTCCCCTGCAGATCTACCTAATTCCATTCCACGCATTTTTATAACCTTTACGTTCATTTTTTGTCAAGTATTCAGTATATATTAAGTTTTTTAAGGCGTAATATTTTAGAAGCAAGATTAAGTTAATTTAATAGTTAATGCTATTTTTCAGTACTTTTTTAAACCTATTTAATGTAACTATTGGGCAAACACAAAATCATTTCATGAAAATTGAACATGCAGCATTGTAACTGCTGATCACGAAGTCCCGGGTTCGAATCCCAGGTTGGGCAAATAAATCACATTGGGTCAAAAGAAATTCTCAGTAGCAGTCTGGAGTCTGGCCTCGAAAAGCACGCAATGCTGTCGGATTGCCGTCCCATTAGACTACGAGGTAAGGTAAATTTAAGTACTCGCTAGTTATAATTTGTCGCAATGTTATTGTGAATGGGCATTACCACTTTAGTTGGCTCAATAGCTCAGGGCCATGTTTATGGACTTTCTTGAAGGATGCCTATGTTCACTAGAGAACTTGTGAGGAACTGATAAAAGGCGTTATGTATTCATTATTTACTTATTTCCTAATTTACTAATGTATTTTTATTTACTTATTTTTAAGCTGTTATCATTAAATCAAAACTTTTGTAGGGCTATCCGACTAATGTTTTAGAGATCTTCCGTAAATTTAGTACGAACCTAAACCTAAACCAAATCTGGTTCCATTTCATGCCCCAGAGGAGTTTACGGACTAGTAAAAGAACAAGAAAGAGGACATAAAAATTTCTTGAAGATTTACAAAATATAATAAAAATATTTATTAAATTGCGTAATGTCACGTGGTGAAAAATAGTTCAAGTTGCTTTACAAGTTTAACAACTCACAGCGTCACCTCCATTGCGATCCTCGTTTGTAAATTTCTTGGAGGAGTTCAGGTATTAATTCCCTACTTGAACTGAACTGAAATCGAACAGTAAATCTTCGGTGACAACTTCGAAACTTATGTTTAAATGTAGATAATTATTTAACAACTGTGTAGTAGCGGTGTTAGAATTTCATCCCGTGAGTTTCGTAAGAGGCGACAGAAGGGAACTGACCAAGAGATGGGCAGCGGCATCTCCCTGAGAACAGCTGATTAAAAATAAAACTGCGGTTGCCAACCACCAGGTGTGGCTACTTTGGCAAATATGCCCATGAGACAATCTATGAAACCAATGTTCAATAGTGGACTATTGACAGGCTGTGTGATGGCATCTAAACCCATGGCAATGTATCAGCAAAGTTCGGAAAGAAAATGGCGATGCATCAGCGGTGTGTATTCATGAATCATTTAGCCACTTAAGTGGAAAAAATCTCAAGGACTAAATTATCGTTACTTTAATTTTGTTTAGATAATTTTATGATTACGATAATTTTATCCGATACAACTTACGAAAACAATATCGATATTACGAGGAGTATTCGATACCGTGTCCCGCGTATTAAGCAATGCAAGTATTAGCTAGATAATTTTATAAACAGGTCTGTGTAATTCGTATTTATTATGACGCTTAGTGTCTCAAGAGACCTGTGAACTCAGTAAATTAATTTGACTTTTTCACCAGCTTAATGCATGCACAAGGAATATTATTATTAATTTGATCATTTATTTGAAAAAGATAGCCTGAGTTAAAATTCAGCAGAAACCGTTCGTTACCAAAATAAAATTGCATTAAGGCCGTATTTACATTTTGACTTGCTCGAATTTAGTTATTCGAATTGCAAGCTGACTTACATCTCAAATTGAAACCGTTTTCCGCTATATTTTATATATTATACCTAACTAAACTTGATACTAACTCAGACCCACAAAAAAGACGGACGCTGCGTTCATTTTAAGTGAAGCTGAAACCATGTTCAAGTTCTTGACACGCACTCTCGCATACATCTTTTCTTTCTTTATCAGCCTAAAGTTTACTGATGGATGCACACATGGATGCACCTATAACCATGTTAATGGTTGCAAATGGTTTAAATGCATAGAAACAGAAACTTTCTTATTCAATGTAGATTATAAATAAATTATTGAAAGTCACTCTAATGTTTAAATTACCACTGCACTGGTTCGAAAAAAACGTCTGTCCTGGGAAGAACCAACAAAAAAAACCCAGCGGACTTTTTAAAAATAACAGCTTGCAATCACGTATGTCACACAATTAACAACACAAAACAAATTAGAAAAATATTGGTAAATCAATTGTGCATCCATAAGTGCATTAAAAAATTACATATAACATGATTATGCCTAAATTTTTAAAGTAGTTTAAATACACAAGTTTTCACTAATAACCTTATCGTATACTTCCAATTATCCAATAATTTTATGTCAAACTTCAATTTAAAAAGTTTGGAAAATCCAAAGTGCACTATTCATAATGCTCATAATATGATAGTGAAAATTAAAAATGTAAATTGTAGTTCTATTCGTCAAAAGTTCAGTAGCAGTCACCAGTACACACCTTCAAGTCCTCCCGTGAAGTCCGGAGTAGGTCTCATCATAACTAACAAAACAGGCCATAATCGTCACACCTAGTTCTACTCGTCGAGGAGTTCCAGTGGCATTCATCGAGTACACTTTCAGGTCATTCTATCAAGTCCGGAGCTAAGGTCTCATCATAACTAACAAAACGATTCCAAACTCAGCTAGTTCTACTCTTCGAGGAGTTCCAGGCACGTTCCTAGTTTGCCTTAAGGATAATCCGCCACTGTTCGGGGTAAGGTCACATCATAACTAACAAAACAGGCCCAAACTCAGCACACCTATTACTATTACTACTCTTCATGGAGTTTCAGTAGCATTCACCAGTACAACTTCAAGTCAGGGTAAGTATATTTATATATAAATCCTGCGTACTTTTAGCGAAACTAAATATTGTAATAAAATGTGTGGTTATAAAAATAATAATAATATCTTACCTTGTAAGTACAGTATGTATCAAATATGGTTTTTGGAATATTTTGTATTTCTAAAGCGATCAATATTTTCAGCACGAACCGCTGTAAACAAACGACTACTCACGACGGCAGCTGGGCCAGGTAAAAAGTACACTCTGTGGCCGGGAGTGAGGCAAAGTGTATTTAATAAAATAAATTAATACAAGGCTGCTCAAAACACCGAAAATTTCTTTTCTCAGCCGAAAAAATTAATTATCACTAAACAAAACAAAATTAAACTGCCATTTACATTCCATGGCTTCCCATATATTAGATTTTTTATAGGATAGGGTGACAGACGAGCACACAGTCCATCGGATGGTAAGTGGTTGCTGTGGCCCATGAACACCTACATCTATCCTCAATAAAGAATCAAAATGCAGATGCGTTGTCACCCGTGAGGACTAAGATGGAATGCCTCGTTTCCAGTAACAAGGGTCTCGGTTCTCTACTCACCACACGAAACACAGCAGCATAAATGAAGCTGCTATTTGCTGGTATCCTGTGAGCGTGGTCCTACGGTCGAGCCGACCCATTCGTGCTAAAACTATACTACTATTATAGCTGCAGCATGGCTTTACCACGTATAAAACGTTTAAAAATAGATTGAGTTGAACAATTGATATTTTCAAAGTACGATAACTTACGCCTCCATGCGGACTTGATAAATCTACCTTATGCTAAATTTAAATTTTATGTAAAAATAGCAATTGATCAATTTAAAAAAAAAAACAATAATTTCAAAACCTTTCTGAAAATGTGCTTATTATATCATTTATATGTTCAATATGATTATTGATACGATTTCATACGACAAAACGTTGGAATCTTGATTTTCAGGTGCTAGTAGAACATACCTACGCGCTTTGCGCTTAAGGCATCAATAGCCTGGTAGCTATCACCTCATTCCCAGGGTTTTATCAACCATAAGTTCCTGAGCAGGTCAAATTTTGTTTGTGAGTGCGTGTTCTTGCAATAAGATGAGCATGGTTTTGGCTAGTTATTTGCATCTCTTGAAATATACGCAGTGCTCCGTTTTCTTTCTTTGTTGATATGAGGATACTTGAAGTATTATTAATTTTACAATAATATAAGTAAGGTTAGATGGCGAAACTTTGCTATCGCATTTGATATCTGGCATGATAATATTTTTTATATTATTTGTAAATTTGAGTAGGTGCAGTTGAGCATTATTAAAAATATTTTGTATAAGACGCTACGGCACGAAGTAGGCTTGCGGCTGTTTACCGTACATGTACCTAGTGTATGTGTGCATGTGTGAGTGAGGAATCTATTTTTTTAAATCAAAAATAAAATTGTATATGTTTGCTTTACACGTTATTTCATCGGTATGTTTTTATTCGTATGTGAGCTATGATGTCTTAGATTCATATATTTTGCGTATCAACTAGCTCTAGAGGTAAGCAGTTATTATAAAATTTTACTAAAGTCCCTCCACGTTTTCCGTTCAGGAATAGTCGTCTCTTTATGAATTCAAATTTAATTTTACCGTCGCCCATTCACAGTCAAATATACATTTTTCCAACCAGTTCGTAATTGGCCCTGAACTTGGTAGCACCATTTGATTTTGTGTTGACTGTGAAAACGTCAATTTAAACAATTAAAAGTCAAGTTTCTTTTGTTTGATTGCTATTTCGTGTTCCATATTATAATCGGATCATGGGCATTTCACTTCTAAGGAACC
The DNA here is from genome assembly GCA_029286625.1 of Parnassius orleans. Classification (NCBI taxonomy): domain Eukaryota; kingdom Metazoa; phylum Arthropoda; class Insecta; order Lepidoptera; family Papilionidae; genus Parnassius; species Parnassius orleans. Next base: position 61,884 of record JAGSMP010000634.1, on the reverse strand, counting down.
AGGTGCATATTTACCATCTGAACTAGCACCAAAATGAATATTTATGGTATATTAGTAAACTAATCATATATGTTAATATTTCAAGCCTTTTATCATTCTCAGAATGCTTTACGCTCGTTTTTCTTGCTATTTTTTATAGATGGCACATTGTTTAAATCGTAACCACACAGTAATTGCTTAACATGGAGTACAATTGGTATTTACAAGCCGCTTTCAAAGTCTGGCAAACCATCAAGCTGTCAACACCTTCCCTAGTTTCCAAGAGCGAGTTGCACCTGCAAAACAGTAACAGAAACAGAAACTGTTTTATTCAATATAGATTATAAATAATACTCATTGAGAGTAACTCTTTTGTTTAATTATCACTGGTTCGAAAAAAAAAACCTCTGTCTTGGAGAGAACCAGCAAGAACCCCAGCGGGACTTTTTTTAAAAATAACAACTTACAATCATGTATGTTATACAATTAACTACACAAAACAAATTAGAAATAGCTTGGTAGCAATCACCTCATTCCCATGGGTTATTATCATCCATAAATTCCTTAATATTATAATAACACTTTTTATACAAACTTTGTTTGATAAACTTTGAGCAGGTCGAATTTTGTATATTTTCTGGGATTTTGTTGTAAAAGCGTATACATCGCCCCAAGAATGAATTACTGACTCGGTGGAGTCGAGTAACTGCTACTACTAGCTTGTGTCTGTTCCTAGTATTTACAGAATGAATATCACTTATTTTTGTGTAACTACTTTTGTTATTGTGTAAGTACATTACATTTTCATAAATGTATTGAGAGGCCAAAGTTAATATATTAATTTCGAGTGAAAAGAGAGTACTCCTACTCCCTAGGCTTAGTCCCGTAATCATTGAAGACAGCTTTAGTGCACCTGATCCCTAAAAAAGGCGACCGCTCAGATCCGTCCAACTACAGGCCTATCGCTATCACCTACTTGTTCTCCAAAGTAATGGAAACTTTGCCAGCTCATGCGGTACCTTGAGGATCACCAGCTGATTAGTGACCGCCAGTACGGTTTCCATCGAGGTCGCTCAGCTGGTGATCTTCTAGGTTACCTAACTCATAGAGAGGCAGTGGAGTCCAAAGGGGAGGCATTGACAGTTAGTTTGGAAATAGCGAAGGCCTTCGATCGGGTTTGGCACAAAGCGCTTCTTTCAAAGCTCCCTTCCTATGGGCTTCCCGAGAAATTGTGCAATTATATCCCCAGTTTTCTGTTTTCTGTTTCTTCTGCATATCAATGATATGTTGCAAACCGGTAACATTCATTGCTATGTGCACGACAGCACCTGTGATGCCTTATGTACCGGCCATGCCAATATTTCTCGGGAAAACGTCGCCGAATACCGGAACAAACTTGTGTCTGAAGTCGAGTCTTTGTTGAACAAAGACTGGGGGTGACTAAATCTAGTCCAGTTCAATCCCCAGAAGACACAAGTTTGCGCCTTTACCGCTAAAAAGAACCCCTTTGTCGTATCTCCTCAGTTTCAAGGCACTCATGTTGATGCCTCAGTCAATATCGGAATCCTCGGTGTCGATATATCGAGTGATGTACAGTTTCGTGGTCACTTGGAAGAGAAGGCCAAACTGACCTCTAAAAAGCTTGGCGTGCTCAGCAAAGCGGGACAGTATTTCATGCCGGTACACCGCTTGCAACTTTACAAGGCGCGGGTTTGGCCCCACATGGAATACTGTTCCAATTTTTGGGCACGGGATCCCCAGTGTCAGCTCCTTCCACTTGATCGCATCCAGCGCAGAGCGGTTCGAATCGTCGACAAACGAGTTCTTTCCGATCGGCTTGACTCACTGGCACTGCGTAGAGTTGTTGCGTCTCTTTGCGTATTTTTTCGCATCTATCACGGGTAGAGCTCTGAGGAATTTTTCGGACTAATTCCAGCCGCTTAATTTCACCATCGCACATCGCGACAAAACTCGCGATACCATCCATACCATCTGGATGATTGGCGGTCCACCACTATGCGATTTTGAAGAAGTTTTCTTCCTCGCACAACTTCCTTATGGAATCGATTATCACCAGCGATTTTTCCGGACCGGTACGACTTAGGGACCTTCAATAAAGGAGCCTACTCCTTTTTAAAAGGCCGGCAACGCATCTGCTATTTCCCTAGTGTTGCAGTTGTTCATGGGCAGCGGAAGTCACTTACCATCAGGTGAGCCGCATGCTCGTTTGCCCCCTCTCCTATAAATAAAATATCAGCATGTGTGGTTAGGATGCTGTTGGTAGAGTTACGCAGTTGGTAGAGTAAGCCATCCGTGTGTGCCTGAATGCAATATTGTATTGGACATTTACGCAGGACGTTGTATGTCCGCTGCGTATATCTAACCCACAAGTTGCATTATGTGTAAAAGCACTGACAATACGCTTTAAAAAGCGTTACTTTTATTTCTTTAGTACATCGTGCAAACCTGCGGGCTAGCATATTACAGCAAACAGTCAACGCCCTGCGTTCCGTTTCTATATCTAAGTCATAGTTTAAGTCCTCTGTTACCCAGTGGCCTAGGTACTTAAATTTGACGACTCTCTTCAAAGGACTACCACAGAGTTTAACAGTAGGAATGGTGAGCTGCCTTTTAGTGCCTGAATTAAAAACCATAAGCTCGCTCTTTGTTACATTATACTTGGGCCCATGGGTCTCTTGCGTAGAATTACAGATCCCTAGCAGCCTTCTGAGGCACCTATCGGGATTCAGCAGCACCATGTCATCTGCATAGCTTATATTATTTATAAACTCCGTCTATAGAACAACCGCCCTTAGTGCTGCTGAGCTCCACAATCGACTGGTTTATGTATAGGTTGAAAACGGCCGAACTCAACCCTTCTTGTTTGACCCCGCATTCAGCCCATACCTCTCAGAATAGCTGCTACCCCATCGAACATAGTTTATTTGGTTACTATACCAATATTTAAACACGGAGATAATCTCCTGGGGTAAATCAGTCTCTTCCTGTAACTTTCGCCATAAGATATCATGATAGATCTAAAAAACAGGCATATACCTTACAGTTTGCTTAAGACATAAAATTGCGCTCTCTCTGTATAGTCCAGGTTTGAACCCAAATTGTGCATCATGCAGATGAATATGCTTTCGCAATTGTCTGTCAAGAAGACTGTCCAGCACCTTAGCTATTATGGTGGCTAGTGAAATTGGCCTGTAATTATTTAAGTCCGATGTATCCTTTGTTCTATTCTTAAGAATAGGCACCACAATGGTCTTCATGGGATCAGTCGGAAGATACTAATGTGCTATACATAAACTTAGAAATATAGCCAACACTCTTGACAGGTGGGCCCCAGCATGTACCAGATGTTCAATGCTAAGCCCATCATGCCCTGGTGATTTGCCTCTAGTCATAGTATTTATTAATTCAAAGACTTCTTTGGGAGATATCCTTATACACGATTGTCTAAGACGTTCACCATCGATTTTTCGCGAAGACGGACTCCATGGTGACTCTACTTTAAAATGATCTTTAAATAGATTGGCTATGTCTCCAGGCTGGCTGTTACCCTGAATATTAGCGGGATGGCTTGACTTGAGACTCAGCTTATTCGAAAGTTTCCAGAATTCTTTAAATTTCTTTAGCGAGTGACTTGATGCGATCTTATCCATTTTTAGTCGCTCTGCGTTTTTTTGACACCATTTTAACTTTGACTTAAAATCTCGTCTAGTTTCAAACATTTTATTATAATAATAACCCGAAGATGGCATACCGAATAAGACCCAAGTTTGAAAGGCAAGTGGAGCCTCGCCGTGGGCACTTCTAAGGTATTTATTCCACCCCGCAACATATTTCCTATTTATTTTATAACAATATTACTTCTTTTGTAACAATATTACTGGACATAGCATCTAAAATTAATTTGCGATTATTATTTATACATAATATATCATAACAACAACTCTTTAACTCTTGTGGAAAATTTACGTCCTTTAATTTAGAGTGACACAATTTTTTTATAAGTTATAATAAATGTTTTTTTTTTATCTAAAATAAAACTGCATAAAACACATACACTATCATCGTTATTATAGCAATATTAATAGTAATGTAAAAACAAATTAAACTATATATATTTATTATATTATGTTATGTAAATAAAAGAAAATTAAACTTTTTACTAAACATAATTAAACTTCTTCTCTTAAATATCTTCATTAAAAATTGCGAAAGCAAACATTTGAATTTCTAAAACTAAGCTCGTTAAATGTTTCTGAACAACTGTGTTGCAAGTCCTTTAATTGACGCCGCCTGCCGTCGAGTACATTCGTTCGACTTTTTCAAATCATAAAGAGTTTATTATGTCAGTACTGTCACTGAGTTTTCTGCTTTAATTAAACTTTAAATATAAGGGAGAGTTGATGACAATTGTAAGTAGTTAGATTTACAGTATGAATTCCTTTATTGAGGCAAAGCCAATTTTTTTTATTCATCAAAAGTCTGCTGAAAAAAATTAGAAAGAGGCCTGTTCTGCAATTTGCCGCATGCGTGTTAATAACCACAGCTTTTTAATATTATTATTGAGTTGTTATCAAGAAGACGCTGCTGCTTGATCTCCTGTTTCAGTTTTTCTCTGTCGTCTCTAACGACACTCACGGTATGATATGACGTAGTTGATTAACTTACGCCGCTACTGACGATTCCAGTGCATGGCCCGAAAAAGTTTTCAATATTTATAGTTTTGATAATTTTAGACGTCTATGGTAATTTTTTAAAGATTGTTTATTTATAAAATAGAACAGTTACCTGATGGTAAGTGCACCTGCAACAAACATCAAATAAAGAAAGCTACAGATGTGCTTACACCTCTGAGGACTTAGATGGAATGCCTCGCATGAGATAAAATATACTTTTTATGAAAGCATTTCCTTCACACTAGATTTCTCATGTATCTTGAGGGCAGTTTACGTACATAAACTTCACAAGGACAAAAATCGAGACCGGAACGAAATTACGAGTATTTGTAGGCCATACAAATACTTGTTCCGTGCAGCATTCAAACCCACGGCCCTTAGCGCTGCAACTCATTGCTAAACCACTGCGCCACGGATCCGTCGTGTTGCGTTTAATTAGTTTAAATAACTATAAATATAGCATTCGTATTACTAATATATTATCAAATGTTAACAAAAATCGATCATCGAGTAAAAATAGTCATACCGATAGCTTATTTGTTACGGTATTTGGTGGTTTTCACAGTCTGCCGACTTAATTAATGTGCTGGTAACAAAATAGACTAGTGATGCGCGATTATGAATAACTCTCATCAAGTTTTTCGATTATTTATTCGAATAAAATTAATAAATTAAAAAAGAATTATCACTAATGCTATCCAGCGCGAATACAAATACCATAAACTAGGTGGTAGGACACCTTTTCTGCCTATAAGTTCGTCTGGGTGGGTTATTTTATTTATTTCAACTAACAACTACCATGACAGAAAAAACCTAATGCGACAGTGTAGTTCTTTTCACGCATAACAAAAATGTGTTCATTAACTGTAACAAATTGTAAACAATCCTACCCTAGTGAATTCACTCAAGGTGCAATAGAATAGGTCAATAGCCAATAACAAGGTGAATAGGCCTAAGGCATTCTATTAAGAATGCGTAACGTTCGCATTAAAGGCGCCTTGTCGAGTAATTGTATGGGGCGCGCGGCACAGACAGCAGCCGCAGCGTAACCGTTTCCACCATGCCGTCTGGAACACACAGCCCAATCCGCCCCAATATGTCGCTATTTTATATCTTTCCTCTAAGCATTTTAATAATATTTTATAATATATCTAAAGCATTTTAAAGTTATTAATTTTATTATATCTTTTCAAAATAGTGTCCATTTGCATCGCAGTCTTTGACGGCATTTTGAAACGCAGCCACTGCTTCCTCGGCGTCCACGAACGTTTTCTTCAGTTTTATTTTATTTTGGGAAATAAATAAAATTGCTAGAGTGCGAGGTCAGGGCTATAGGGCGGGTGATCCAGTAATTCCGCGTCTAACGTCGCCAAGTAGTCGACTGTTTGCTTGGCGGTATACGACGAGCATTGTTGTGGGAAGGAGGATCCTATTGCGAGGTCGTTTCTCCCAAACTTTTCCAAGACAAGTGGCAAACAATTGTTAGTGTACTGTTTACTGTTTTTCGATCCTCTAAAACAATTGTTGCGTAACCTGTCCTTCAAATAACGAGGCCACCATCTTTTCCACGCTTCCCTCTCTTCACTTTAGTTGGCAACTCCTCGGAAGAAACACCCAAACAGCAGACTGTCTCTTAGTTTCAGGATCATAACAATAAATCCAGCTTTCGTCACCTAAGTATGTCGAACACAGCATTTGAGTCACCTCGTTAAATATTTGAACCATTTCACGACACCAATCAACACGACGGGTTTTGGGCCTCTGTCAGGTGTAGGGTATCCACCAGGCATAAAGCTTCCTGACCGCTAAATGTTCATGGAGGATTTTGTGCTGATAAGTCACTCTTTTGTCAGTCTCTATCATACGCCGCACAACACTGATGTTATCTTCAGTCGTCGCCGTAGAAGGCCGTCCCTCACGCAGATCATCGGTGAGATTAGTGCGACCAGGTTTAAACTCATTAAACTAGTTGTAAATAGTGGCACGAGATGGGGCTTCATCGTGAAAGGCCAATCGAAGTCTATCATAACTTTTTTTTTTACTTAAATGACATCGAAGGTCATAAAAAATAATTGCACGAAAATTTTCTCGCGTTAAATTCATGCTGACGTGACATAGACAATTTTCAATTCCAAATCGTAAACAAATGATAAACTAATAAAATACATACACAATAATATTGACAAAAGTTCTATTTTTAAATTTGAACTTATTTTTTATTATATCGTTTACAAGTGACCAGTTCTAAAACTTTCAGTGTCGCCCTCTGTAAATGTTATGTAAAATTTTTATTAAGTGTAATATCTTTTAATTTCTTAAATGATCAATTGCATTAAAGAGGCATGGCGATTATATACCTAAAAAGACACTATAAATAATTAATCAGTTTACGTTTCTAGGTCGACGTCGTAACAAGATGTTCTTGTTGCAGCAAGTGTTAACTCTTCGTCATCGATAACTCTTTTATCTCCAAATTTTCGTTTTTAAATTCCGAAATAGCTGTGGTGATTATTTGGAATAGTTCCATCCTTACACATAGCCATCAAGTCTTTATTCTTAACTTCTTTTAATGAAAGTGGTTCTGAGTACAAATTTGTTTCCATAGAAAAAGAATAGTCCGAACGAATTTCATTTCTGATAAACCATACCTCCTTAATATTTTTCGGTTGTCGAATTTGAACAAAAGCGAATCGAGAACATCTTTTGTCACTAATATCCATCTGACGTTTACCCATTTTAAAAGCGTTCCATCCATGGGTTTTATTGTGTTTCCAATAGAGATATCTCGGATTGCCTTAAAGTCGTTCACACTCTCTGATTCTTTTTGCATTGGCACCACCAGCATTGGTCTTTTCTCAGCTTGTAAAAATCTATATGTTTTCCGGGATCAATTCTTTGTATGAAGTCTTGCAGATAGAATCCTTTTTATTATCCAATGTTGTTAAAATAACTTATAGAATTAACCTCTTCTTAATGACTTTGACTAATGGAGCTTACTGATTCTGTCAATTCTATTAAAAAAAACAGTTGTGGGTTGTCCATTATGTTTGGTGGAGAGGGATGAAAATAAGATAATGATGTAATTGGCGAAATTGGGGGAGGCTGACTTACGACATTTAAAGGAATGTAATTAGGGTATGCCAGAGAATCATCATCATCAGAGTCTCTCACTGTTTCTGGTAATGTTTTATTATTCGTATTGGATGTGGTGGTTGTTGTTTCTAATACGCTAGGTCGTAATAATGGCTGCACAGGGATCTGTGTAGAGTAAGTGGTAAGTTGTCTACTTTGAACTGAAGGAGCTCTTTAAGCGGCATTTCGTTGGTTATTTATACTGACATTGGTGCCAAATGAGAGACTAATGAAACATATAAAAATTTGAATAGATTATTTTTTCAATATAGGTTATAAGTAATTCTTAATAACGATTTTTTACTTTTACCATTGGTTCGAAAATGCCCTGTTCTGGGAAACCAGCAAGAAACCCAGCGGGACTTTTTTTTTTTCAAAATATATCAAACAATAATGAGTACTTATGTTGTGCAAAACCTATTCAAGAAACAGCTTGGAAGCGACCCCCTCATTCCCAGGGGTTTTTATCAACCATGTATTAATTTATATTATAATAACAATTTTCTACAGATTTTGTTTAATAAATTCTTTAAACTTGGTAATTGAGAGACCTTGTATATATTTCTGGTACGTTTTCTGTGTTTATATTGGGTGTTGTTGACATGACAATGCGTCCGCGTTTTAACGAAATCTTGAGACAGTATAACAAAAATATGTATATACATCAATACATACATCTGCTGTGATGACTAAATATCCTCAGAAGCATATGGACATTGACGTTCAATGTGCATACGTCTTTATGGCACGTCAAATCTGCCCCAATAAGCAATAATATTGCTCTTAAATCTATTAGACGGCTATATGGCCTAAAAATAATTTCAAACTCTCTAGCTTACGACAAATAATATTTTGCAATTTACTCAAGAAGTAATTAATATTAAATTATGAGAAACATTGAGATTACGTATTTGTTATTGTAGAATCCAATGGCATTAAAAATAAAAAATCGCATTTTTGCATATACGCCCCTATGGTTTGAGACCCGCGATATTAAGGCGTTAAACTCCAGATTACTTCTTACCAGCGTATTATACAGAGTGATGATTATCTTAATGTTCGTGAAGCCGTGAACTATGAGAAAAATGAAGCCCAAGTTTTTATACGCTTTTTTGCAGCAATAGATAATGTGTTCCCTAAATGATAATTCACTATTTAGTCGAACGCCTAGATCTATTAACTTCTTTAAATCTTACCATTTGCAAACCATCCACTTCATAGTTATATACGATGGGCGTGCGCTTTCTATTGAAGGAAATGGTTACATTTTTTTTTTATTCATAGATAAAGGGCTTTGTCGCTGATGCGATTATGACGCCCTGGTAGTTACAAAAAATCTTAAATATAATAATTACTAACAAATGAACTTATTATACTTACTAATTACTTAATCTCTTATCAACTAACAAATAGAGTTTTTTGGCATCATCTGATAACGGGTCCGATAAAATACTATTACTGCTACCAATTAAGGACAAATCTAAATTACAATTTGCTCTTTCTCTTGAGTTCTGGGCACATTCTATCAAAATGTGATAAACATCATCGATAATATTACAAGATGAACATTTTGGTGAGGTAGTTTTTCGCATCAAGTATAAAAATTTATTGCATGGAATGTGTCCAGATCTGAGTCTTAATGCTGTTACAGTGTCGCGTCTACACAATAGTCTGTTATCTATCCAGGTTGATCGCATTGGGTGTGGCTGGATCGTACGGTACCAAATACCCTTCTCTTTTGATCTTTCATCAAAATATTCTTTCCAGAGATCATAACAATATTTTTTCAATAAAGGTATGTAATTTTGAAATGAAGGGTAATATATCAATGCCATCGGAGATAGCTTGTAGCTAAGATATCAGCTTTCATTACCCTCTAAGCCAATGTGCGAAGGTATCCACTGTAAATATACTATTCTGGAATCAGCCTGTAACTTAACTAGAAGCTTTAAAATCGCATATGCTACTGGTAAGCCTCGGAAAACCGAAGTACACCGAGCAAGGTGTTGAAGCGCACACCTTGAATCTGTTAAAATAACGACATTGTTATAATTATTCGATTGTGTGTAGGATAAAGCTTCATAGATTGCCACAAGCTCAGCTTCCATTATTGAAATACTTCCATTGATTTTTAACTTTATTGCCCTACCGTGCAGTATATCGTAAAATGAAGCCCCGATTCCGAACTTATCTTTCGAACCATCTGTAAATATCTTCAGGTACGTCGGGTACTGTCCGTTTAGGTAATTAATACACATGTTTTTCAAGGTCAATTCATGGTATTGATGTTTAGGGTTTGGGACTCCATCTATATTTGGTCTTAAAAAATCTGAAAGGTTTAATCTAGTGATCCACTGATCCAGAAAACATACCTAACTCTGAGTTGGAATATATAAGTTATTTGAACTTATCATGGATTATTGTTAACAGTGGTTTTTTCTTATTATTCCAATACCTATTTTGAATGACATCAGATAGGCTAGAGATAAGATAAATGGAAGAGTTATTTAATACGGATTTATTTTTTAACCAGAATTTGCCTGCAAGGTAATGTCTTCTTAAATGTAATGGGCATAAACTGAGATCGCTTTCCATGACGTGAATAGGGTGCTTTTTATGTAACCTCCTATAGTTCTCATTGACTGATTTTGAATTTTATCTAACTTAAATAAATTGGTCTTACTACTGTTATCATATAAAAGCTCGCATAATCTAACCGACTTCTTATAATACTAATATATAGATTCCGTAAATGTTTAGGTGGACACCCAGCCTGAGCCTGATAAAACTTTAAATACGTTTAAAAACTTTAATACTTTTTCAGATGTTTCGTTTATATGTTTTTTCCACCCAGCGTTCGATCCAACCACATTCCAAGGTATTTTACGTTATCTACCACTTCCAAAGCAACATCTTTAATTTTTAGACTAATGTTGTGTCGTCGACGCCCTTTCGAAAAGGCATATTTTACTTTTAACGGTGAGATTTCTAAATTTATTTTTAAGTAAATCATTTAAAATGTCCAATCCTAATTGAAGTTGATTTTGCGCCTCTTTCCAGTTATTAGAAGTTATAAATATGACGTAATCATCAGCATACTGAGAGATATTAAGATGTGTTTTGGAAGTTATAGACTTACATATATCTATTGTTGCTATGTTAAACAATAGCGGAGAAAGTGGATCACCTTGTGCTAGACCGACCTGTACTTCTAGTTATTTTATAATCTATCCTTCAATCATTAAATATCTTTGACTTAAAGCCGAGAGATAGTTGCAAATTTTGCGCCAACATTAAGACGATCGAGGTTGATAAAAGATAACTTATGTCCACATTATTATATGCATTTTCTAGATCAAGCATCCTATTGTAAAAAATTTTTAGTAAATCCTATTTGAATGTTTGTGACTAAATCGGTTAAATTGTCGAGACAGGAACGTGATTTCCTGAATCCTTTAGTTTCTTCAGAAAATATTTTTTTGTTTTCAACGTACCACTCTATACGGTTATTAATAATGGCATGAAATACTTTACATAAGCACGAAATAAGAGAAATAGGTCTAAGAGATGAAATACAATTAGTGTTCCTGCCCGACTTAGGTATAGGTATAATGCGAACCTGTCGCCATTGATAGGGAACAAAGCTTAGTGAAAAAAATATATTGTAAAGTTTGAGCAAAACTTTTTACCTGCTACAGGTAAATTAAATAACATTGAATAAGAAATATCATCTGCGCCCGGGCACGTGTCTTTCGATTTTAAACATTTAAAAAGCTCTGACCTAGATATTTCAGTTTCCAATTTGGGATTATGAGATGTGTACCCTGGGTAGGATTGATTTACATAGTCAGGGTTAAGCTGCACAATAATGACTCAGCGATACTTTTATCAATTTGTCGTTTAGCTGATTTATAACCTTTTAGCCATTGCATTCTTCTCCACATTTCAGAATCTGAAGATATTTCATTCAAGGACGAACAAAATTCCCACCATCCTTTACTTTTAGCATTTCTAATTAGTTTTTGCGACTTGCGAGTTTTTTCCTGCAGTTTATTTAGATTAGTCGGTGTGGGATTCTGTCTAAAAATTTTAAGTGCTAATCGTCTCTCAGCAACAGCCTGAGATAGATGAGGAGTCCAATATGGTTTAGGAATAAAATTAGTCTTAGGGTTTAGGCATAATTTAACAAATGGAATACTTGCGTCTGCAGCTTTAAACAACAAATTGATAAAATCATCATAGGCTTCTTGTGGGTTACTCGAAATATCAAACTGACCGCACTCCTCCTCTATTACGCGACGATACTTCACCCAGTCAGCTTTTTTAAAGTTGCGTCTTTTATGAGTAATAGGAGAATGATTCATAGATGTTGAGATCTTAATCATTAGGTGGTCACTACCTAAACACTCGTTAATAACATTCCAATTGAACTTAAAAGCGATATCAGATGATAATAATGTTATGTCCGGTTGACTGTTGTAAAATACCGCCAACCAATTTTAATCATGGGCCTGCCATCATTTATAGTAACAAAATTATAGTCCTCTAACGAGTCCAGAATTTGCGTGCCTCTAGAGTCGGTTTTATTCGACCAATTGGGGTGATGTCCGTTAAAATCTCCAAGTATTAGGGTCTTTTTATCAGAAAACGAAAAGATTGAATCCCAATCACTACATGAAGTTCGAGCACTAGGAGAACAATATAAAGACACTATATTCTCAAGAATTTCACAATTAGAGATTCAACGGCCACCACCTCAATAGCCGTGTTAACACTCTGCAGTGGAAGCAACTGCGCCGAAAGAGATTTGTGTATTATTAAAGCCACTCCGCCATAAGAGTCTGCCCTATCAAGTCTAAATACACTGTATTCTTTTAAGTTAAGTGTTATATCAGGGTTCAACCATGTTTCCGAGAGCGCGACGATATGAATTTTCTCCTGACACACAAATTGTTCAAATTCCGCTAATTTTGACTTAATACTTTGAGCATTCCATTGCAGAACGTTAAGACTGACTTTACCTATAATTACTGAATAAATTTTGTAAAAAAGACAGGTTCGAAATATTTTTAAAAATCCATGTGATGGCCCATTCAAAACATAGGTGCACTACATTCTCGATTCTACTCTTCAAAGGCTCATTACTTTCAAAGATAAAACTTTTAAGTTGGCTTAATAAATTAAAAAAAGGAATATCAGATTGTACACTACGACTTTTCTTTTTCTTTTGTTCAGGCACTGGTTGATCACATACACTACTTTCAATCTCTGTCGACATATTTTCATCATGTAAATACTCTTCTAAATTAGGTTCTTGAATTTTTTCTTCTTGGTTTTCTCCTAATTACGTCTTTATTTTGAACAGATTTTTTGCCCGACTGTCCAGTTTCTTGTTAACGGGGGTCGATGGCACGGCCTGTGTAAGTAACTGGTGTAATATTCTCCTGAACCGGCAAAATAGAGCTAAAGAACTGCTTCGAAGTTCCTGGGGTAGGTTCCGGCAATTGAGGCATCGTATTTAAACTACCTAAACCTGGCATTGGTGACTGAGTTTGTTCATAAGTAGGTGTTTCGGGCAGTACATACATCGTCATAGCTTTCCTGTATGAAACATTAAATTCAGCCATTATTTCGCGTAACTTCTTCTCCTTTATATATTTTGGACACCGCCGATTCAATGCCATATGGTTTTTTGTACAATTAATACACTTAAAAATGGTAGTCTCGCAATTCTCATGCCTACCTCCACATTTTGGGCAGTATATGCGTTTTGAAGGACACATTCTCAGGGTGTGCCCAAAGCGCCAGCACCTCGAACACTGAGTAACTGGAAATAGATATGGCTCCACATTAACTTGCATGTCATATATGCACAGATACGATGGTAACGAAGGCCCTTTGAACCCAACTCGAACCGATTCACTTTCAGTCCAGCCAGATTCTCCATCACCCTGCTTTCTGCGTTTGAGTCGTTTCACGTTGGCCACCTCAACTGAGCAAGATATCGATTCAAACAGTTCTTTTTCTGATAGATCTAATTCGATGTTCTTGATCACGCCATAAGATAGTCCTACTTCAAATGGTCGCTGAAACCTCCAACCCAATCCCACAAGATGATCACACTGTGTTAACAAATCAGCATTTTTTTCTCCATATAGCTCTACAATTATTTTGTATGAATTAATATATTTAACTCGAACGATGTTTAGATTCTGATTTTTAAATAATTTGGCAAGGGCAAACTGTTTCGGGAACTTCTCAGTAGACGTTATACATATTTCAATACTATCTTTTATTTCTTTAGATCTCTTTTTTCTAATTTGTACTTTATCCCAGTCCCCTTGCTCACTTCCTTTAGCTTTTTTTTGTTCAGTCTGAAGGTTCGAAGATAAACTTTCCTTCCTCTTTTGCCTAATATTTGGCTAGGTTCGTAGTCTAATTGCTCATCGAAAGATCAGACATTTCATCTAGTATTGGTTCTTCAAGAGATGATCTCTTATTTCCTCCATGACTCAGTCAAAGAAGATCGGCCTCCATTATTGTTCAACTAAACGGCCGGCCCCGCTTGGCCGGCCGTAGACGCGAGTAAATATAAAAATTCCTAACCGATTATAACCGTGCGCGCAACGATACGTCCGAACGGCTCGAGCGCCACTACGTCACTGTGGTTACACATTTGGAGGTATTAAACAGTAAACAGCTATTCTTGCTCCATTCCACTACTCTGTTTACGTCATGTTGTAGCTCTTCACAGTCTGCCAACGTGTCTACCACATGATATAACTTGACGTCATCAGCAAAAAGAAGGCACTTAGATTCTTTAACTACCTCAGGCAAATCGTTAACCAGTAATAAAACTGAAGTGGCCCTAAATTACTGCATTGGCTTACTCCAGATTTTGTTACTTATGGGTCCGACGTATGAATAGAATAATTTTTATTCAATATTGATTACAAGTAATTCCAATTGAAAGTCATTTTTTTACTTTACCACTGGTTCGAGAAAAATCCGCGGTACAGTTAAAAGCGGTACTTTTAAAAAAATTAATTTTACAATATAAATAATTACAAACTATTTACAAAATTATTTTAGAAACAGCTTGGAGCGACCACCCTCATTCCAGGGGTTATAATCAACCATGTCTTCATTTATATTATAATAACCCTTTTATACAGTTTTTTAATTAAATATTTAAACTTGGTAATAGAGACCTTGTATATTTTCTGGGACTTTGTTGTAATAGCGTATACATTGCCTAGAATGAATAACTGACTCTGTGGAGTCGAGACTAGTACCACTAGCTTTTGTTTGTTCCTAGAGTCTACAGAGTGTATATCACTTTTTTATTAAAACTATCTTTGCTTTGTGACGTACATTAAATTTTCGTAAATATACTGAGGCCAAAGTTAATGTATTTATTTCTTTAAATTTTCTATAAGAGCTCTCTCAGTTTAAGGTTGAAAACAAGCTCTTGGCCCTCTTCTGCAAAAAAAATAGTTTCTAAATCAGTGCATTTCCCCATAGCAAAATCCCACAAGATATTATGCTATGGAATTAACTGAAAAAAAATAATAATATAGCTGTCTCGACACTAGTGAGATCTCTAATCTTTTTTACAACATAAGCTGCAGAGCTTAGTCTGCTTGCTAGTTTGAATATATGAGGCCCCACTGAAGCTTTGCGTCGAGTGATGCCAAGAAAAACAGAGGATTTAACAGGGCTCAGTTCTTCCCATTTATTTTTTATAGGAGAGGGGCAAACGAGCCTGTGGTTCACATGATGTTAAGTGACTACCGCCGCCATGAACAACTGCAACACCAGGGAATTGCAGATGCGTTGCCGGCCTTTTAAAAGGTAGGCTCTTTTCTTGAAGGTCCCTAAGTCTTATCGGTCCGGAAAAATCGCTGGTGGTAATCGGTTCCACAAGGAAGTTGTGCGAGGAAGAAAACATCTTCTAAATCGCACAGTGGTGAACCGCCAATCGTCCAGATGGTATGGATGGTATCGCGAGTTTTGTCGCGATGTGTGATGGTGAAATTGAGCGAATTCCTCAGAGCACTCCCCGTGGTACATGCGATAAAATACGCAAAAATATGCAATATCTCTACGCACTGCCAGTGTGTCAAGCCGATCGGAAAGAAATCGGTCGTCGACGATTCGAACCGCTCTGCGCTGGATGCGTTCAATCGGAAGGAGCTGGCACTGGGGGCCCTGCCCAGAGATGGGAACAGTATTCCATGTGAGGCCGAACCTGCGCCTTGTAAAGTTGCAGGCGGTGTGCCGGCATGAAATACTGCCCGCTCTACTGAGCACGCCAAGCTTTTAGAGGCTAATTTGCCTTCTCTTCCAAGTGACCACGAAACTGCGTCACTCGATATGTCAACGCCGAGGATTCCGATACTGGCTGAGAACAGCAAAGTGCCTTGAAATGGTGATACGACAAAGGGTTCCTTTTAGCGGTAAACGCGCAAACTTGTGTCTTCTGGGGATTGAACTGGACTAGATTTAGTCGCCCCAATCCGAGACTTTGTCCAACAAAGACTCGATTTCAGACACAATTTTGTTTCGGTACTCGACGACATGTTCCCGAGAAAATATTGGTAGGGTCGGTGTATAAAGCATCACCAGTGCTGTCATCCACATAGCAATGAATGTTCTGGTTTGCAACATATCATTGATATGCAGAAGAAACAGCGTTGGTGATAGCACGCAGCCTTGTGGAACACCAGCGTTAATAGTCTTGTAATCGGAGCACGCACCGTCTACTACGACCTTGATGCTCCGATCAGCCGAAAACTGGTAATCAATTGCACAATTTCTCAGGAAGCCCATAGGAAGGCTTCGAAAGAAGCTTTGTGCCAGACCCGATCGAAGGCCTTCGCTATGTCAAACTAACGGCAAATGCCTCCCCTTGGACTCGATCGCCTGCGCCCATCTATGTGTTAGGTAAACAAGAAGATCACCAGCTGAGCGACCCGACGGAAACCGTACTGGCAGTCACTAATCAGCTGGTGCTCCTCAAGTACCGCATGAGCTGGCAGTTAATAATTGACTCCATTATTTTCGAGAACAACGAGGTGATGGCGATAGGCCTGTAATTGGACGGATCAGGCGGTTACCTTTTTAGGGATCAGGTGCACAGCTGTCTTCCATGAATTCGGGACAACGCCTGGGAGTAGGAGTACCGAAAAGACGCGTTAGAACCGGTGCCAACTCTGGAGCGCACGTCCTCAGCACAATTGACGGATTCCGTCAGGCCCACTCGACTTGTGGATGTCAGGAGAGGTGCTTTGCGTACTGAGCACTGTGTGAATCGCACATCAGGCATAGAGCACTCACGCGGGATGGTCGGCGGTGTGTTCCCCTGTCATCAAGAGTCGAGTTGGACGCAAAGGGAGCCTAAAGGTCGGCTTTCTCTTTTGCGTCGTGGGCCAGTGAGTCATCCTCCTGTACAGAGATGGTAGTAATGGCTTAGAAATTTCCTTGGACAGCCTTGGCGAGAGACCAGAATGCACGGGTTCCCGAAGGAAGGCGAACTAGTTTCTCGCCAATTCTGCCTATGTGCTCTGACTTTGCCTTGTAATAACTCTTTGAAGCACCTGGAGGCGAAGTTATACTTCTTTTTAAGCATGCTGGTGTTTACATCCCGAGCCGCCGAAGCCTCAGCCCAGGCCTGATAACACTCCTGCTTACTGCGTAATGCAGTCTTACAGGAGCGACCAAACCAAGGCTGCGATCTGCCACCGATGGTTACCACAGATGATGGAATAATTAGTTCGTAGCATCACATCGGTGACAGAGTCAGCAACAGCACTGGGATCATCCGGCGAGAAGCAAATTCGCCCCCATGGGTAGGATGCAAAGAAAGACCGCATTCCATCCCAATCCGCCGACCTGTAATGCCAAACACGGCGGCAACCTGCAGAACGTAACCGCGAGGAGAGCGTGAGTGGCACCACACTTCGGATCAGACAATGGTCCGAAGAGCCAGAGGGCATCGACGGAAACCTGATATCCGTCCGGATGAGAGGTCAGCAGAAGGTCAACAGGAAGGTGTATGATCCTCCACATCTGGAATCCGTGTGGGCGAAGTAATCGGTCACCATATGCCAAGGCAAAGTCATAAACAGATCTCCCCGCATGATCGGTTAAACGTGAACCGAGCCATTCGGCGTGGTGGGCGTTAAAATCGCCAAGTATCACGATCTCTACGGATGGGATCTGTTGTAGCAAGAAATCTGTAGCCATTTGGATGTGGTCGATGAGTCGTTCTGTGTCGGTATTACCGCTATGGGACCTATACAGGCACCCGTAGGGATGGTCGTCGCTGTCTACGCATAGCCAAAGGATAGACAGGTCCGTACCTTCAAGACTGCCGAGGCGTCGAGAACAGATATCCTCTCTGACGTATACGCAAACTCCAGCCCGGGGCACAAAGAAGTGTTCTAATTTATACCCCGGGTAAGAGGTACAGTATCAGCCGGAGAGGACACCTGCGTCTCGGTCCAAAAGAGCAAGGCCGGCTTCGCCGTCTCTAGATGGTAGTGGACGGCGTTAAGGTTTAAGTGAAGTCCCTGATGTTGCAGAAGTCCACGGATAGCGTGGCAGGGTCGCCATGGTTTTATTGCTCTGTTTGCCCCGTGCAGTGTTAGTATAGAGCGGGATTTGCCCCAGAATACGCGGGGCAGCCTGAGCACGCACGCTCAGGAAGAGGTAGCTTGACCGTGAATGCTCAGTGAGGGATTCTCCATTACCAGGGTGCTGGTACCCTCCTGGGGTAGTTCTTTCTTTTAAATTCCGCTACCATGTTATGAAGTTGGGCCTCCGGCCACCTGCACTAACAAGCGAAACGCAGAAGCAAAGCTCCTACTTTACGTTGGTATTCTGAGGTCGTGGTACCGCCCCGGTTCGAGCCGGCCCATCCATGCTACAGCAGACGCTGCAGCGCAGCTCTACCACTGTTAAAAACACAATTCAGATTTTTAACATTCGTTGTTGTAAATTTAATACATTTAGTTGTATTGCCGTTTAAATGTAGATTATTAACGTTAAACCAACGCACTAATTACTATTATTCACTTCGTCACATTTAAATGATAGACGTTTAAGTTTAAAATCAAGGAAGTATCATCAGCAAATAATACTATATCATGATTATCCCTACAAGGAAGGTAAGTCATTAATATACTAAAAAATAGAATGGCCTAAGAATCGAGCCCTAAAGGCACCCATTTTACGGACGACCGGAAGAACTTTTACCATTGATAATAACTTTCTGCATTCTATTATTTAAATATGAAATAATAAGTTTAAGCGCTGTGTTCTTGACACCATAGTCCTGTAGCTTCCTGATTAATGTCTCATGGTGAACACAGTCGAAGGCCTTGGAAGGTCACAAAATACACCTAAGCATCCTCTGAATTCTCTCATGCACAAAAAATATGTTTTATAAGTTCGACTCCGGCATCGGTAGTCGAACGACCCCTTGTAAAACCAAATTGATTTTTATGAAGCAATTTATTTATATTAATAAATCTTAACATTTAAATGATCTAAAATAATTTTTTCAAAAATTTTACTTAATGTTTGTAGTATAGAAATTGGTCTTAAATTGGCGGGGTCTAACGTACTACCAGATTCAAATAAAGGTATGACTTTACTATGTTTAATTAGATCAGGAAACACACCAGATTCGATACTTGTATTCAAAATTGTGGCAAGATAAGGTGCTATTGTATATATTATAGATGCAATAACTTTAATGGAAATCCCCCATAAGTCTGCCGTTTTCTTAACATCAATAGTTTTAAAATATTTAACGATATCTTTTGGTAATACTCTATGGAATTTAAAAGTATTTGAACAAGGCTTTACATTTTGTTTAAGCAATGATTCAGCGACAGTAGGAGAAGTATTTAATGATTTTGTTGTCAAAAAAAGAACATGAGTAAGATGTTTCTCAAAAACCATAGCAACTTCTTGATCAGATTGAGTAAATTATTGTTATTATTTAATTGAAAATCCGAGTTGCATGGTTTGACCTTGCCCTTTTCACTATTAATTTTACTCCATGTCATTTTAATTCTATCGGATGCAGTTTTAATTTTGTTGCTTAAATATAAAGCCTAAGCCTAGCTTACTTTTAAAAAAAATTTAGAATATGTTTTTACACACTCTCTAAATATAACACTATGATTATATGATCTTCCATTATATCTCGTAGAAGTTTTGCCTACTTTTATAAATTCCTACTGTCACTCATTCATTCAATGATTCGCGACTGTTTATAAAGAAAGATTTAGAAGTAAATATTCTATTAAATTCACAAGTTATAATTTTAAATAATGCACCATACAAATACATACATACATAAACACTCACGCCTGTCACCCAGAGGGGTAGGCAGAGACTACGGACTTCCATTTGGCACGATCCTGGCACACCTCTCTCGCCTCCTTTACATCCATATATCTACGCATACACGCTCGTCGGTTAAGGGTACTCTAATCTGGCCATTTTTTATATCGCCAATTTGGTCGATAAACCTTCGTCTAGGGCGTCCCTTTCCGACTCTGCCGTTCACTTCTGCAGCATAAATTTGCTTTGTCACTCTTTCTTCGTTCATTCTTTCTACATGACCAAACCACCGAAGCATTCCTTTCTTAATCCTGGTCACAACGTCATCTTGCAAACACACTTTTCTCTTATCACACTATTTCTCACCCTGTCATTCAGATTCAGCCCTAGCATACCTTTTAATGACCGCATTTCACAGCATTTATTCTACCTCATGCTTCTTCTGCCACACCCAACTTTCACTACCATACATTAAAGTAGGGACTAACACAGCATTGTGAATTGCCAAACGTGCCTTTTTGACACATTCTGACTCTTCACAATAGCGTGTAGAGCCCCATTCACTCTATTTCCTGCGTTCACTCGTCGTTCTATATCCTTATCATATCTACCATCCTACTAAATAAACATCCCAAATATACAAACTCATCCACTTGCTCAATCAACTCCTTCTATTCTTATTTCACATAACGTTTTCTTTCTTTCAAAACCATCACTTTCTGTCTTGCGTTCACTTTACCTCTTTCTTTTAATGATCGGTTCATTAAAGTAACCATCATTGCAACTCGGCCGCCGACGATGCAAATATGACTTGATCATCGGCGTACAAAAGGCATTTGACGGTTAACTCACCCATTCTCAACCCACATTCTTCAACTTTCAAAGTTTGCAAACAACTGTCCATAATAGGTTAAACAGCCACGGGAAGCTACACAGCCCTGTCTGACACCTTTTGGATGCCAAACCAGTCCGAGTAGACCCCGTTGATCCTGACACAAGCACTAGAGTCCCTATAAGAGACCTTAATGCCTGTATCAAACCAGCGCTCAAACCAAATGAGTTCAGTGTTTACAACATATTCCTGTCCACTCTGTCATAAGCTTTTCCAAGTCCATGAACGCACAAAAACTTTCTGCTTTTAAAAAAACTTCTCCGCAATCATGCATGGAAAAGACTTGATCCGTATAACCCCATCCCTTTCTAAATCCAGCTTGCACATCCCAAATTTTTCCATCAGTTTCTTCCATAACTCTTTCAATTAACACCTTAGTACAGTTTACCCACAATGCTAAGCAAGCTGATCTACCAGTAGTACAGTCCTGCTGTGACCCTTTTTCTTATATATTGGGACTATAACGGCTTTGCACCAGTCTTCGGTACCCGCTTCAGTTCCCAACATAAATTAAACAAGGTGTACAGCATGCCACCACTCCCTCTCCAGCCCTTAGCATTTCAGAGTGATACTCTATCATATCCGTCTGCCTTACCTGCTTTCATGCTTTTCATTGCTTTCATTATTTCATCTACACTTATCTCCTACCTCTCCACTTCTTTTCAAATTTCTATTTCACTTAATTCAGACGACTCTTCACCATAAACACGCTTTCAAAGTATTCCTTCCATCTCTTTAAACTCGAAGCTTCATCATTCAGCATACAGCCATTCTCGTCTCGTATAGCATTCATTCTAGGCTGTTTCGAATTTCCCCTAGCAGTTCTTACGAGTTTCCAGAACATTTTAATATTTGCCTGGAAGTTATTAGATATCCTTCTATCATTCTTATCCGTTCTTTCTTGCTTTTTCCTTTCAACAACTTCTTTTACTCTCGTATTTATAAGTCTAAAGTCTGCCTTTTTTCTTTCAATCTCATAATTCATACCGCCAGAATTACCAGCTTTGGTTGCCAGTAAATCTAGCCATGCTCTCTTCTTTGCTTCAACTTTCATCCGTACCTCATCATCCCACCACAACGTATTATTTTTCCTTTCATTCGTTCTCTTACTTACACCACATACTTCGGTGGCTGCATCCACCAAAACTTTTTTAACATTATTCCATACAGTCTTCAGGTCTAAATCATTCATACATATTTCATTCAAACCACTAATATTCTCTCTCAGTCTACATTTATACTTCTCTTTCACATCTTCATCTTGTTAACTCTCTATTCTTCATACAAATAATCAGCACTATTTTTAAATGAAAGTGATGAAGTCCTTTTCTATGTTACTTCTAAACCTTTTCAAACGATGTTCATTTATTGGAACAAACACAAGTTTTTCATTTTCTGTTTTTGTGTATGTAAGACAATGAGGCCAACTGTCCACAGTGATCTGAACTTAAATTTTGAATGATTGATTTATGCAAGGCTTAACATCTGTAAAATGTTATCTATACGGATCGCACTAAGCCCAGCAATACATGTCGGTACTAAGAATAAATTGACAAGATTTACAATTTAAATAATAGGCTAAACTTAATACTAATGGAAGTAGTTTCAAGGAGATTGATGTTAAAGTCTCCACATATTACAACAGACTTGTTCTGTTTACTAAGTTGAGCAAAACTTCTTCCACATATTTTCAAAATAGTCATAAGTAGCACATGGGGTCTGTAAACACTTACAACAATGAGGTGTTCGAACTCGACACAAGCCATTTCTACAGTTCGCTAAACAGAGAGGCTCACAATATCCTTACGTTCTTTATATAATAAGAGTATTGATTTATCAGCTAATATTAAGAAGCCACCACGTAAACTTTTTTCTCTATTGAAGGAACTGACCACCTGGTGATTTCTGAAATTAATCATTAAATTATAATATTTTAGCCAATGTTCAGTTATACAAAGGATATGTATGTTGTTACTATTTAAAAACAATTCAACTTCCAATTCTTTGCCCATCATGCCTTGTAAATTTTGATGCACCAGGAGTAAACAATTTTTATTACTTATTTGTGGGATGCATTCTAAATTAATTAAACTTTTATTATTGCTAGAGATTGCCTCTGTTGTCGCATTCACTAATTTAAATTAGTTGGAACTGATTCCAAATTAAATGTGAAATAATTATACTGCTCAATAGAAGCAGTCTTGGCAGCCAAAAACTTGGTTAAGTTAAAATGTAAATACTGATAATATGGCCGGCATATTCCACATACTGCTTTCTACCTGTCATATAGCTGGCAAATAATTTTAACAAATTTAGAGTGAAGCCAACTGCCGCTAACTTTTTTAGCAAGACGTCATTATCCACTAAGTCAAACGCTTTTTAAAGTCAAAGTAAGCGGCGTCGACTTGCATCCCCCTATCCACTGCGAAAAACGAACTTACAGTCAACCTGATGGTAAGTGCTTGCTGTAGTCCATAGAGACCTACGATTACCGTTATAGCCACTGCTGAACATAGGCCTACCCAATAGATTACCTCATATTGGGGATATTTGCCATAGTAATAGATCGTGTAGTAGCGATACAAGACTAAGACGTAAGAATATCCGGTACCCAATTTCAACCCGTGGGTGTCGTAAGTGGCGATAGAGGGAAACAAATCTGGAGATGGGCAGCAACTTCTTCTTAAAAACGACAAAAATAAAAAACTGCGGTCGCCAACCAGCTTGCCAAGCGTGGCAATTATGGCAAATAGAGACCTACATCATTCATCAATTACAAATCAATATGAGACCTAAGATTTAAAGTTATGCCTGATTCTATAAATTAGCCTCGTTTTCAGTAAAAAAGGTGCCCATTTCTCTTCACTCATCATACAAAAGACCGCGGCATTATCTACTATTTCACATTGGTATTCTATGCGAGAGTGATCCTTCCTGGATCGAGTTGACCCATTCGTAAAGTCATATCAGTGGCAGCGGTGGCTCTATCAGTATCTAATCCAATTTTAGCACCCTCTTATTTCCGTACCATACGAAACATTAAAGAAATATGCATTAATACCATAAACCTGTACCCGAACCGTAGTTATATATTAAGTGAACGAACGCACCGGGGAGCAAAAAGTTGTTGGAAACGCGCTTTAATATTTAGAAGCACGATACGAAATGCCCGGAGACAAATCTGTGGTTAATCCTATTTGTTGGGAGTTGAGTAAAGTGAAAATAGTATATGTATTTGGAATTCAATATTGAATAATGCAACCATAAATTTGTTAGGATCCATTACAACCTATAAAAGTCCACTGTTGAACATAAACCTCCCCCATAGATTGCCTCATAGAGGTGATTTTTCCTTAGTTGCCACGCTTGGCAGCTGGGTTGGCAATCGCAGTTTTTTATTAAGTTGTTATTAGGAAGATGCTGCTGCCCATCTCCTATTTCAGTTTCCATTTGTCGCCTCTTAGGCCACCCACGAGACGATATGGGGTAGTGGATATTCTTACACCGCCACTAAAAGGACACAACAATACGGTTACAACTGCGACCGATATATCTATTAACTCTTTTTATATATGATACGGTTAGTGCTCGAGGGACGCGTAAAACTATGCTTGCCCGGTGATTTTTGGGTAATGTCCGAAAACTTTGTAAGGTATAAAAAATTCCGCGGCTTTACTTAATAATGGTCCATAATAGCATATCAAAAGTAAACTTCTCGGCATAAGCCACCATATTGGTCATAGTTTGCGTGCTTGGCAGATGGGTTGACAACTGAAGTCTTTTCTACCGACTTTAAAAAGGAGGAGGTATTCAATTCGACTGTATGTTTTTTTATGTGTGTTACCTCATAACGTTTTTCTCGGTGAACCGATTTCGATGATTCTTTTTTATTTGAAAGCTGGTGCCTCTCATATGGTCCCATATAAATTTGTTCAAGGTTCGACCAGTAGTTTTTGAGTTATCCTTAATAATTTATATTGAAGTCGGTTGTACAACATTTTTAATATTAGCACTTGTGTTGTTTCCAGTTATTAAGAAGATGCTGCTGCTCATCCTATTTTATTTCCTCTGTCGCTATTACGACACTCACGGGAAATATGGTGTGCTTTCATATTTTGACAAATGTGACATATTAAAATGTTAAAATTCATTAGCTAAGATAAATTAATAAAATGATGTTTCTTACCTAGTTTAAAAACCTCCGCCCTCTCCCAATTGTGTTCACTATCCCAATCACCACTAATCCCAACACCACTACTCTCAGCACCACACACCAGGAAAGACACACCATCGTCGATAATACAACTTAAAATATAAGAGTTATTTTTTATGTTATTCACATATCATTTGCATATTTTGAAAAGTTTAGGTGTATCAGAGAGGGGCGTACATTTCTAGTCGCCTGTGAATATTTGTCTACTACCGCAGTTATAAAGAAATAAACATGTACATTTGAATGTGTTAGCATATGAAAGATCTTGATGAACAAAGTTTTTAGAGGAAGCCTGATGACGTACGAGTATGAGTGCGACGGAGACTTGCCAAAGTAAATACGAATTTAATCAGCCGTGTCCGACCGCGCCGCACCGCTTTTAAGAAGTGTCTTCCAAAACAAATTTTATCTTACAAATATCGTAGTTTTTTTACAAAATTGAAGTAATAAACAAACTTACAGTTCACTTGATGGTAAGTGGGTACTGCAGCCTATGGACATCTGCAACCAACTTCAAAAGCTATGATTCTCTTGTGCTGATGATGTGCTGTCTCATTCGAGGACCAAAATGGAATGCCTAATACCCTTTCTTCTTTTAATATGCTTTCTATACCCTTCAAACCGAAACCCAGGAGTTCAGAAATAAGTAAGAGGGTGACAATTCCTGACAAATTCCTAGGCAGAAAAAGTCCTACCAGCTAGGTGGTCCCACTTTGTTAATATTAGTAATAGTAACAATATTGCTAGTGTTTTTCTTTTATTTAAAAAGCTCGCATTTTATATGATATTCTGATTTCTATTGAAAATTCTGTGCATCTTATGGAATCGTTGAATCGAAGAAAGTTCAAGTTGACTCAGCTTTACTTTGCCGGCTAAGATGAAATGTCTTATAAGCTCTAATTATACCAGCTCTTTTTTACAAAACAAAGCACGATGTCAGAACTTCTGGCAGAAATTCTTTGGTTCGTGTGGACTATGAAATATTACGAGATCAAAGTAACAATTGGAATGTCGTCAGTTACATTAAAAACTTTGCTCTTCAAGTTCACTGCTGAACATAAGCTTCTCCCATAGATTGCCTCACTATGAAGATATTTTTGATTATTATTATCAAGTTCTTCCCATCTACGACAGCCACGGATGAAACTGTGTAGAACTGCTTGGCCACCACTCAAACGTCAAAGACAATGACATGTTTTTAGTTAATTTTAGTGTTCATGGGCTACACAAATATTTTTTATACTATTTATGCTGCCTCTAATAATTCAAGGAAAAACGGTCAAACAATCTATCATATGGATTCTGCCCTTTATGAACATCTGCAGCCAACTGCAAACCTACTTTATATTGTCTGATATTGCTAAAATTTGCAGATTTGCAGGTAAATCGTTAAGAGACCAAGATTTTTTATAAAACTTCTGGATATAACAGGCCAGCCTTCGCACATTACCGTCCTTCACATGAAAGGTTGAGGAGAAGTATCAGGTGGAGTGGATCTCCACCTGCAAGAGCATCAGCTCTATGAGTTCTGGGTGACGACGGCCGGAGAAGGGTAAATGAGTGCCATTGTTGTCAGAAGACCTAGTAGTAGATTTAGGATAGATGATTATTTAAATTTTACGTTGGTAGAGCCATGCTGCAGCTATATTGTGATTGTAGCACGAATGGGTCGGCTTGACCGGGGTAGGACCACGCTCTCACAGAATACCAATGTTAATGTTGCTGTGTTTCGTATGGTGAGTGTAGAGAACCGGAGACCTCAGTCCTCAGGGGTGACAACGCATCTGCATTTTGATTCTTAATTGAGGATAAATATAGATGTCTATGGGCCACAGCATCCACTTACCTCTAGGCGGACTGTGTGCTCGTGTGTCACCCTTATTCTATAAAAAATATTTAAAAAAGGTTACCTCTGTACCAATCTGTACTTTTTACTAACTAAGCCCATGTTTATTATTTTAATTTTAACCAGTCTGCTGCTGGAGATAGCAAAATATGTTCTTTCAAGGCCCATCAACGCCACAAAGACACGTACCTTTTTCTAATTAAATAGTCTCCTATTTTGTAGAAACGAACGAGATCGCGAAGAAAAAATATAGCCTTTTAAAATGTACCAAATTTAATTTCAATGAGTAGCATTAGCGCGGCAGACGCTGCAGAGAAGAGCTACAGTAGTACAGTCACGTACTTTTCTTAAGAAACGTCTACTATATTTAAAATTTTATCGGACTATATTTATATTTTATTTTCTTATGAACAAAACGTTACACCCATACCTAGGATTACGTGGTAGAGCCACGCTGCAGCTATATTATGGTTGTAGCAATGCGAATAGGTCGGCTCGACCGGGGTAGGACCACAACCAGGGCAATCTATAGGGAGACTATGTTTCGCAGCGGACTTTTGATAGGCTGTAATGAATGAATGGATATGTATATTTATTGTATGATATTTAGAGTAATCTGGAGGACATTTTTATTAACGTGGCTAAAATATGTGGTAAAATGATTTCGAACTTTGTTAACACCTAAGCCCAGCAGTAGCGAGTTTTACAAGACAAACACTTTTTATAAAAGTTTCACACATACAACATTTCATACTGAGACAAAGGAGAAGAGAAAATAGCGACATAAAATCTGCGGAGTGTTTCTAAATTAATTATGTTTGGATGTTATTGTATCCAAGTTAATCGTGCTTGATTGCGCTTGATTAAGTTGTAATTAAATAGTTCTTCGTAAACACCAATCGTAACCGCCATTATTATTATAGATGCTGTCAATACAAACTGCTGTCTTCATTACTCATACAGAATATTTTTTTTGATTTGAATGTAGATACAATCTTCGTTAATTAGTTTTTGCAAATATAGAAATAATAACTTTTACATTTGAGATTTGATCAAGTGTACCAAACGTGTGAGACTAATTAAGAAAATATTAAGTTTTATTAAATTTATTTATTAACATAAGTATACACGTATATATCTATTTTATATGTATTTATAATTACATATCCGTAGTTGTTATGTTTTCTTATGCATTTGTTTTTGTTCACATGTTTATATGTATTTTTTCTTATTTAGTACTGGTATATCTATTTATTTTTATTGTATTTTATTAAATAAGGCACCTGTCACTACTCTACCAAACTTTGTATTGATTGGCAGAGAATGCCGATTGGCATTAAGTGCGCTCTATTTACCTTTATGGATATAACAAGGAAGTTTTTAAATTAAATAAAATGAATATTTAATTAAATATTGGTAATAATTAATAAAGATGTAATAGGTTGTGGCACGCAGTATTAAACAAAAGATCACACATCTTTCTTTTTTATTTCTTCAAGAAGCGTTTATTTTAGCGTCACTTGCATGCAATGCATGTGCTCTTGAAATGTTTTGTCTATCTGTCTTTGTTGATTGAGTCTAGGGCCTGTATTAATAAACGTTACTCAACGACGAACTTAAGTGCGTAGTCATTTGATACGCCCTCATTACGAAATCAGCATCTCAAGATCGTCGCTAATTAATAAATACATAAAACAGTATCTCAAAACGCTGTACTTAGGAATACTGTTCTGTGACTTGCACTCAAGTATACACACTTGAGAGTCGAGTTTCTTTCATTAATCAGTGTGGCACTCAGCTGATATCGTAAACCTAAACGGCATCTTGAGATATGTTTATTAATAAGATCATAACCTCAAGATTGTACTCAAGTGCGTGTACTTGAGCTGAGTAACGTTTATAAATACGGGCCTGGGTCTCGATGTTTATCCGTTTGCAATTTATGTAAAAGACTATAATGATTGTTGTATTGCTTGGTAAAATATGATTAGAGAGTCTAAGTATTGTTATGTTAGTGTTGCATTACTTTATAATCGGATTTCATCGCTATTCTGACAGGGCAACTGCGCGTTACACTTGAACAAATCTCAAAGGAACACGGATCGTAGTCAGTCTCCGAGCTACGTGTTTCGAGAACGTGCAAAACAATATTATGTGGTAATTGGTGCTGTTCCATCTCAAATCTTACTACACTTATCGCATAAGTTATTATTGAAGGCCGTGGTAGCTCAGGGATTAAGTGTCGTGTCACAGAACGCAAGAAACCAGGTTCGATCTGCCGGCACCAATTAAATTGTTAATTGGTGAAGCGGCTCAAAAGCTAAACATGCAAATACAGGGTCTAGGCTCGAATATGTTTTGTCCCATTCGGTGTCGAGACCCTTGGTCCGTGGGGTCCTAACGCTGTAAGGTTTTTAAGGAAATAGCAAAAAGTTAGTCGACGTCACAGGAGACCGAAGAGCTGGCAGCTACCTCGGACAAAGAATTAGTCTAGCTATTCAAGGGGATACGCTGCCAGTATCTTCGGAACCTTGCCTAAAGGGCCTCCTTTTAATAATATATTTTAGTTATAATAATATATATTTTTAAGGTTTTTAGTTTTAGGTTCATTGTTCTAGTATATATTTTGTTTTAATATTGTATGTAATAAAATATTGTATATTATGTTATGTAAATAAATTGTTAATTGCAATTTTAAGTGTAGTGACGACGTAAGAAAATTCACTAAGTACCCCAAATCACAAATTAAATTATTAAAGCACACTTCGGCTGCCAACTCGCTTGCCGTGCGTGACATCTATGTCAACCTATTTATTTAATGAATACGGGTGACAAGTGAGCATAGTTCCGAACGCACATACCAAACAGGAGCATTGAGCTACTATTTTACGCTAGTGTCCTGTGAGAGCGTGGTCCTTCCCAGGTCGCACCGATCCATTCATGCTACAAACTCTACCCTACCACGTGCAAAATTATAATCTATGGAGAGGACTATGTTCAGCAATCGACGAATTTTAGTGTTTATTTACCACGTGCTCGGCGGTGTAGGAAAATATTTTGAGGGTTTGTTAGGTTTTTATCATTTATTTTTAGATCCTGTTGCCCTGCATTTATTTTACTGTTACTTATAAATTTTATATTACAAATTTTGTTTTGATTGGTTGATACATTGTTTTAATAAATTAGAATATTTTTATAATTATCCTTATTAGGTTAACATCAAGAGAGGACTGGCAGAACTACTTCGTATATTTTTGATCAAAAATCCCAAAATTTCTACAACAACGGTTGTGTCACTACCCACAAGATGGCAACAAGTTATCGAACAAAATTTCACATATACATTATAATTAAATAATTAAACTTTGAAAAAAAATGTCTTGAATTTGTATAAACTACAAAGAAACTTTTCCTCGACCTAATATTATAAATTTGTAATAATAAATGTTGTCATCTTTATTATACCCATTGTTAAAATTAATCATATTTTATATACTTTAAATGTAATCTACTAAAACAGAACAAATTCCTTGTTCATTGTATTTCAGTTTACTGAAAAGCAGATTCTCGCAAACATACAAGGGTTTTTCAATTGGCGACGAGATTTTGGCGACCTGTGGCGGGCATTTGTTTTTTGACATCTATCAAATCTTTTGTTTATTATTCAGTTGCTTATTCCAAATCATCATGGCAAGTTACACGATTGAACAGCACGTTCAAATGATAAAACTTTATTATCAAAATGAGTGAGTGTTCGTTAGTGCAAGCGTAGCGCGCATTGCGCCATTTTACGGCAGACGTGGTGGCCCACCACAGTCGACTCTTCAACATTTGGTGGCCAAATTTGAAACGACCGGTTCGGTAAACAATCAACCAACACCCGTAATTTCAAGGAACGCAAGATCGGTCGAGAACTTGAATGGCTGTGTTAACAAACAAATGCCGTATATGAGACGACACCAACCCACGCGAGGTTCACCAAGTGATAATGCATCCTCAAAAGTTACCGTTTGGTGTGAATTTTGGGCCGGCGGCGCCATTGGTCTATACTTTATCGAAAACGACGCTGGTGAGGCGGTCACCATCAATGGCGAGCGCTACAGAACGATGATAACCAATTTCTTATGGCCCAAATTGAACCATATGGGCCTAGACGACATGTAGTTCCAGTAGGATGGTGCTACGTGCCACACAGCGGACGCTACGATAGATATTCTCCATTAGCGATTTGAGGGTAAGCTTATCTCTCGCAGAGGTGATGTGAATTGACCACCAAGGTCGTGCGATTTGATTCCGCTAGACTTTTCTTGTAGGGTTTCTTGAAGTCGCAGGTCTATGCAAACAAACCACAATCAACAGATGCCCTAATGGTGAACATAACACAGGCCATCGCTCAAATTCTGCCGGATCTATGCAGAAGAGTAATTGAAAATCGAACCACTCGGATCCGTGCCACTGTAAGAAGCCGAGGCGGGCATTAGAACGGTGTCATATTCACACTTATGTCACATGGGCCTTTCAAATAAAAAAATAATTTTGTTAATACCTCACACACAGATTGTTTTATTTCATTTCAACATCTACCATTTTACATTTACATTAAGTACTTGTTACATTACTTTAGGCGCATGTTAATTATTTTGTTAAATCAACACGGCTAGAAATTTATTAAAAGTTATAATACCGTTACCGTGGCAGCCTATCAAAGTCCACTGCTGAACATAAGCCTCCCCATAGTTTGCTTCATAGGAGGATATTTACCATAGTTGCCACGCATGGCAAGCAGGTTGGCAACCGCGATTTATTTTATTTTTAGTCGTTATTAGAAAGATGCTGTTGCCCATCTTCTGATTTCTTTCCTTGTCACCTCTTACCACACCCACGGGATGATATGGGGTAATGGATATTCTTACACCGCCACTACACGGTGACAGTGGCGTATGCCTACTCTCTTTTCTTAGAGGTTTATGGAGCATTAAGTTCGCACTGCTCTGGTGCGTTTTGCAGCCTTCACATGTCTTCGAAATAGTTTTATTGCGCAGATACGTTTCCTCAAAATATTATTATAATTTATTTACATAACATAATATACAATATTTTATTATATACAATATTAAACCCTTATGACATAGCAACCGCTTTTAACAACTATTTTATTGACATGACTAATTATATTATATCTAATAATGATAACACGGAAAACGTTACGCCTAATAATACAATATCGTTATCAAATTCAATATTTCTTAAACCCATGTCGAAAAATGAGGTGAATAAAGAGATCGTGTCCTTCACTCACTCACAATCACTGCCTTGGAAGGTTACGATGGAATTAATACCAAATAATTAAAGCATGCTATGTGCACTTGTTGACATTATTACTTATTTAATTAATTTATCATTTTCTACAGGAACATTTCCGCACAATTTAAAAAATTCTATTGTAAAACCGTTGTATAAAAAAGGTAAAAAAGACGATATCAACAATTATCGACCGATAACTCTTATACCTATAATATCAGAAGTTTTTGAAAATGTTTTATAAGAGATTAATGAGTTTTATGAGAGATATAACATAATCAAAAAAGCACAATATGGCTTCAGAAAAGAAATCTTGTAGATTTCTTTTTCGCTAACAACTTTAATCGCATAAAAATAATAATTTCTAGTATAAATAATAACCTACTAACAACAGGATTATTCTTTGATTTAAGTAAAGCGTTTGAATTTATCACACAAAGCATTCTTCTAAATAAACTAGAATCGTTTGGAATTAGAGGAATAACACTAAAGTGGATTTCGTCTTATTTATCAAATTGACGAAAGTGTGTTACTATTGATAAAATGGTAGGAAATGAAATACTATCCTTCTAGTCTCAGTAAAGAAAAATAATTACGGTGTTCCTCAAGGCAGCGTCTTAGGGCCAGTAATATTTTGTCAAATCATAAATGTATACTGTATGCGGACGATATCTCCGTAATTTTAACATCCCAAGAAAATAGTAATTCATTACATAATCATGAAAAGGAAATAAATAATACAATCGATAATATAATTAATTGGCTGCATACGAACAATTTAAAAATTAACCCAAATAAATCAAATTACATATAATTGAATAAAATAAAAACTAATTTTAGTCTAAATATTAATAAAATTGAAGAAATAGAACAAACTAAATTTCTTGGTGTGATTATAGATACTGGAAAATACATATAGATGAGCTATTTAAATGAGTTAATCGTTAAGTGTATGCGCTACGTACAATAAAAATGTAACTAATTAAAAAGCCTAATATCCTATCGGACGTATATTGAATCTATACTCGATATGGTATAATAATGTGGGGTAATAGCACAGATTGGTGTAGGGTAATTATCGCACAAAAAGTGCATAAAAGCGATATGTGTTATCTCAACGAGAGATCCTGTAAGCCAATATTCAAAAATCGTTGTTTACTAACTCTGCCATCGTTATACATTTTGAGATATGTAAATATGTAAAACAGCATACAAATTTATTTAAAAGTCCTCTGATGTTAATCCTAGGCTTAAAAGAAATGCGAATAGATTAGTTCTAAGCGAAGTTCCGAAATCAACTAAATAAAGTAAATGCTGTTTATCAATGTGTGTACGTATATACAACAAAATACCTGACAAAATTAAAACACTACATAATATGAATTTATTTAAAATCAGACTGTACCAATCTTTAATTGACAAATTTTTTATGATATTAATAAATTTCTGAAATTGTAAGCTATATTCTGACATTGTATTCTGACCATTAGAGCGCTGTGATTCTGAAATTGCAAAAATGATTTGAAAAATGTTTAATTTGTTAATTTTTAATATCATATAGGTCATTTTATTGTTTAAGTGTTTTATTGTTTAATGTAGATACTCATGATACAAATATAATTTGCATACTATGTTATATTAAAATAGCAAAACATGAGTGCATAATACAACAAAACATCTGTATATTTACCATGTATTAGGCAAATAAAGATTATTATTATTATTATTTGGGATATTTATAAAGTATTCTCATTTGGTTGGGCTGAATAAATATATAAAAGAAATGTAGTAAATAAATATACATAAATATATATGTATATATATTAAATATACTAACGCAAATAATACATAAATAAATAAAACCCAACCAAATGGAAGCCCTCGGCAGAGACCAAACGGCCGAGGTTAGGGGAAAGGAAAGAAACCGGCGGACGATGCGGGCGGTGTCGAGCACCGCCTTCTGCATTTGAGCACGGGCGGTCCTTCACGGGTCCCAGTCGCCTCAGATGACCCGAGAGGCTGACCGGGATTAGCCCGTTCGCAGAAACGACCACAGGAATAATTTCAGTCGGCAGACCACCCACATGTCGATCACTCGTGATCCAGGTCCAGATATTTTGTCAGCTTATCTGTTTCGGCTTTCATGAGGTTCTCGTCATAAGGAATGGTAATATCGACCAAAATATCCTTGACTGTGCCCGGTCCATCAGCACAATATCAGGCTTATTCGCAAGAATAGTCCTGTCTGTGATGATGGCCCGGTCAATGAAACCTGGCGCGGTCATTTTCGAGCACGGTTTCCGGCAAGTACTTATAATATGGCATTTTCCTATCCACGAGACCGTATTTCAGAGCGAGCTCCTGGTGTAGAATCCTGGCAACCGGAGATGACATACCTAAGTGACTCGCCGGGATGGCGACAAGCTCGACAGATGTCGACGGGCTATCCTTTAGGATGTATCTCCGATAGTTGTTGGTCTTAATAACCTGATCCTGTATCGCACAGATAAAGCCCTCGGTTTCCCCAAAGAGGTCACCGAAACGTAGCCAGTGGAGGAAGGCAACTGTGTCTACGAAAGGCTCATGTAGAGCCTTGTAGAACCTCCCGTGGAGCTCCTTCTCCTTCCATACGGTCTCCCAGTCGGAAATGCACTGTACTGCTGGGTCTTGCCATTGTTCGTTGGCTAAGGATAGAGGTAAGCCCTTTATCACACAAAATGACGTCCTTGTAGAATGGATCATCCGATCTCGCTATGAAGTAATTACCGAGGTTGCACACTTCGCAATTATGCATGGTGAGAGCGCTTAAAAATCCGCGCCCACCATGTTTCCGCGGCAAGCAAAACTTCATTACTGACGATCTTGGGTGATCCATCCCGTGGGACGTCATAACCTTGCGGGCCTTTATATTCAGAGCGTTCAGTTTGGTCTGAGTCCACCTGAGCATGCCGAAGGTATATATGAGGACAGGCATGACCAACCGTTATATGCGTGTGTCCTATTCACACCCGACAAAAGACTGTTGAGCACTTTTGTCAAGCGTGCATAAAACACATCGCAAACTGACTGTTTCATATCCGCCTTATCGATACCTATGTTCTGCGACATACCCAGGTATCGGTATGTTTCAACCTGGAAAAGGTCCTTATGTTGATGGGCATAGAAGTCTATGCCCTCAGGTCAACCCTACCCTTTCGACATGGAGGACCGCACACTTATCCGTTCCCAGCTCCATTCTAATAGAATGCTAAAATCACAAGTGATGTTTAGCAATTCCACAGATATGAGCGACTGGAGGCGAATAACTTGAGATCATCCATATAGAAAAGGTGGGTCACTTTTGTACCTCCTTCCGAAGCTGAAATCCCTCCCAGAACCCCCAGTAAGGTACTGAGAGGGTTTAGAGAGGCAGAACCAGATTGGACTCAGACAATCGCCTGGAAGATACCCTTCTTATCCTATGTGGTTCTCCAGCCGTCATCTGCTCGCCTAGATGACAAAGGATCGTACTCCACTGCTCCATACACTGCCGAGAGTCTCTAACTGTACAGTCAACCTTGTACAGCTCGAGGACCCTCTTCAGCCATGTATGAGGCACCGAGTCGAATGCCTTTGTAGTCTATCCAGGCGGCGGAGAGGTTCCGACGGTTGCGTTTAACCACCTTGCCAATGACCGCGTCAATGAGGTGGTTCCTTGGTTCCACGACCACCGCCCGACATCCATTTTGAGCGCGCGACATCACCTGATTTGCGTTCAGGTGACGAATGATTCTCGCGCTCAAAATGGATGTTAATGTCTGTATATGGTAGTAGACACGTTATGGGGCAGTATTTGCTCAGGTCTGTGGAATCGGTCTTTAGGAACCAAATGAGTGATCCCAGTAGTGAGGAGGCTCAGGGTGACTTTTGGTCGAGAGCCTCTTGAAACTGTCGGGCGAGCACAGCGTGACACACCACGAACCCTTCAGCCAGTAGTGATGCAGTCCGTCGAGTCCCGGACTTTTCCAGTTCAGGGCCCTACGACACCTCAGCTACGTCATCCGGCGTTATGATGACGGGTCCATGGGCGTAACACTCGCACACTGACTCGCCACAACTTCCGTCCAAGGGCCCTCGCTGTGGTTTACGGGCTCTGACCACAGGCCGCGCCAGAATGCGATAGTGTCGGCCTGATTCGGTGCTGAGGCCATTCCACGTACCATCGGCCGCTCAATGATTCATAGAGCCTCTTCTGATCACTCTGGAAGAGACGATTCTGGTTGAACCGTGTCGACCTCTCGGTATATCGCCGAATCCGCTTCCCCAAGCAGCGATTCTTTGCTTCAGGTCGTCTATGCGCTCCGTCAGTTTTGCGTTATATCCGGCTGGGACAAACTGATATTTGTCCCATCCAGTCTCATTGTCGTTCGAGTTCGGCGTCACCAAATATGTTGGAGCGCAGGATGTACCGAACTCGGTCTGCCAGGTTTTGCTCCGTTACATGAACAGATGGCTCCAGCTCTGCGAAAAAGCGATGCTTCCGAGCCCGATACGCTAACATTCAGTTTCTTCCCTTTGCCCTAAAATACGCTCGCAATGCGTTGCGTTCATAATTTGCGTCCAACGCATGCGACGTGTTCCACCAGGGCGGGTGCCGCTGCCGAGTCGAAGACCCAGCCGACACAAGCCCTCTGGTGGGGATGATGGATGCGGGCGGCTACTGGGTGGTCTTGCAGCCCCGGCGCTTGGCTGGCGACCCGCATGCTGTCGCGTCAGCGCCAGCTCAGACGCGCCCTGGCGACCTCCAGGCAGCGGCCCTTTGCGCACTCTTTTTCCATCATCCATTTTATTATTATTATTAACATTTTATTATTATTTTGGGGTATTTATATAGTATTCTCATCTGGTTGGGCTGAATAAATATTTGAAAGAAATAATAAATAAACATAAATATATATTTAATATACTAACATAAATAAATAAATAATACATAAATAAATAAAACCAACCAGATGGAAACTCTCGGCAGGGAGACCAAACGGCCGAGGTTAGGGGAAAGGGAGAGAAACCGGCGGACGATGCGGGCGGTATCGAGGAGCACCGCCTTCTGCATTTGAGCTTGGAGCGGTCCGTCACGAGTCCCAGTCGCCTCAGATGACCCGAGAGGCTGACTGGGATTAACCGTTCGCAGAGACGACTACAGGTATAATTTCGGTCGGCAGTCCACCCACATGTCGGTCACCTCGTGAGCCAGGTCCAGATATTTTAATTATTTATTATTATTATTATTACGAAAATCGGCCGGGAGGATAACAGAATATGATAATTTTCATGTTCACAAACTTTATATTATACTGCCGGGCACATGCCTGTTTTCATTTAATTCTCAATTTTCATTTACACAAATTAATTGTTAATTAATTCACAAATTAATGAGATTATCAAATCTCATTAATAATTGCGAAACCACAAGCGAGAGCAGAAAATCGCGCTTTTGCACTAAATATTAAATTAGAAATATTCCGTGATAGAGATAATTAACATAATTATTATATTTATGCGAATATTTCGCATTGAATAAAACTAGTTTTATTCACTCAACTTGTATCTTGTAAACAAAAGTACACCGAAATTTCTAAGTCTCTAACCAGCAGAGTAACTTTGATATTGCTGTTGGATCGTCGTCAGTGAATTATTAATGCATATATACATATATTAGTAATGAAATAGATACAATAACGAAACTATATAAAAGAGGACGCTCGAAAATATGTACATAAATGTATAAACGAGGCGTGAAGTGAAAATATTTTCACCAAATAAATACAATTATTCCTTGGCTGGGCGCCAACCACAACCTGCTCTTATAAAATAATTTGTTTCCTTCCTAAGATCGTATTCTCGTAGTTGTATTTTAAAAGGTGGGCCATATTATATTTGCACCATATTGATAATGGCCGTGAAAATTTATACAAGATATAAATAAAATTGAAGTGTCTGTCTGAATTGAAATAACTGGCTTATATTAAGCTCAGAGAGTTATTTGAATGCTATTGAGACATACGAGTATATAACAATTTTTAAAAATTTTGTCTTTTTATAGGATAAGGGTAACAACCCAGCACACAGTCCACCTGATGGTAAGTGGTTGCTGTGGCCCATAGACATCTACATCTATCCTCGATTACGAATCAAAATGCAGATGCGTTGTCACCCGTGAGCCTCGTGGAATGCCTCATTTCAATAAAAGGGTCTTAGGTTCTCTACATTCACCATACGAAACACAGAAGCTTTAAGCTGCTATTTTACACTGGTATTCTGTGAGAAAGTTGTCTGTATGTCCGAAGAAAAAAAATGGTAAAATGAATGGTCTTTGATTATCGTAAATGTAAATAACCAGGCGAAGCCGGGACGCGTCGATATTCCTAAATAAAAACATCGTAAACAATTATGTATATTGTCGTACAGCCATACTTCGCATAATTGTATCTGAAATGGAATTCAAATATATTGCTATTATGACTGAGTGCTACCATTTGCTTGGAATCCTTTTATTACTAAATTTAAATACAAGCCCAAGGATACTAATGCGAGACTTCAAGATACTGCTAATGGTTGAGGAGGGCAATGGGCTTGTGCACAGGGGCTGCTTGAAGAGACTGTTTTGCTCGTCTTTGCAACAAATTTAATAGCTTTAATTTTGCATTTTACCTATGGTTCGTTATTTTTTATTTTGACAAAGAATATTTTATCATTCGCTTTAAGCCGTTTGCTAAGCTTATAACATTCGAATTCACAAACATAAAATTAAAAAAAAACAAATATTTTGTATGTAACTCGAATGTATTTTTAATTTATACTTATTAACGTATTTTAATTGTCTAAATATTACTTTTTATATGTTTAGATGACTTTGTTAATTATTTATTATTATTATTAATAGTGCGTCATCACAAAGGCAAAGTGAATAGGGTTTTGTTAAGCGGAGTCAGTGCGCTTTACAATCTCCAGCATCCCCACTTACCATCAGGTGAGTTATTGGTTTAGTATCTGGCTTATTTAGCTTAAACTTTG
Source organism: Parnassius orleans (assembly GCA_029286625.1). Taxonomy (NCBI): domain Eukaryota; kingdom Metazoa; phylum Arthropoda; class Insecta; order Lepidoptera; family Papilionidae; genus Parnassius; species Parnassius orleans. The sequence goes on along the minus strand of JAGSMP010000634.1, from coordinate 22,417 downwards.
ACGACTCCGCGGCGCATTGGCTTAGCATTGAGTTGTAGCGCTAGAGGCAGGTTCAAATTCCGCACGGTAAAATATTTGTATGGCCGACAAATAATTGTTCCGGATCTGGATGTTTGTCCTTGTGAAATTTCTGTATGTAAACTGCCACTGTGGAGGTAAGGTTTATTTTTATAGGAGAGGAGCAAACGAGCATGCGCCTCACCTGATGGTAGTGACTACCGACGCCCATGAACAACTGCAACACCAGGGAACAGGGAATTGCAGATGCGTTGCTTGCCTTTTAAAAGGTGGGCTCTTTTCTTGAAGGTTCCTAAGTTGTATCGGTCCGGAAAAATCGCTGGTGGTAATCGATTCCACAAGGAAGTTGTGAGGAAGAAAACATCTTCTAAATCACACAGTGGTGAACCGCAAATTATCCAGATGGTGTGGATGCTATTGGGAGTTCTGCCGCGATTTGCGTTCATGAAATTTGGCGGCTGGGATTAATCCGAACAATTCCTCAGAGCACTCCCGTGGTAAATGCGAAAGAAAATGCAAGGCATGCAACATCTCTTCGCAGCGCCAATGAATCGAGCCGATCGGAAAGGACTCGGACGTCGATGATTCGAGCCGTACTGCGCTGGATGCGGTCAAGTGGAAGGAGCTAGCACTGGGGCCCCAGCCAGAGATGGAACAGTATTCCATGTCAGGACGAACCTGCGCCTTGTAAAGTTGCAGGTGTTGTGCCGGCAAATACTGTCCGCTCTGCTGAGCACGCCAAGCTTTTAGAGGCCAATTTGGCCTTCTCTTCCAAGTGACCACGAAACTGCGTCACACTATATGTCAACGCCGAGGATTTCGATACTGGCTGAGGCAACAAAGTGCCTTGAAACTGAGGAGATACGACAAAGGGTTCTTTTTGCGGTAAACGCGCAAACTTGTTTCTTCTGAGGATTAACCTGGACTAGATTTAGTCGCCCCAATCCGAGACTTTGTTCAGCAAAGACTTGACTTCAGACACAAGTTTGTTCCGGTACTCGGCGAAGTTTTCGAGAAATATTGGCACGGCCGGTGTATGAGCATCACCAGTGCTGTCATCTGCATAGCAATGAATGTTGCCGGTTTGCAACATATCATTGATATGTAGAAGAAACAGCGTTGGTGATAGCACGCAGTATGGAACACCAGCGTTAATAGGCTTGTAGTCGAAGCATACCGTCTACAATGACCTTGATGCTCCGATCTGCAAGAAAGCTGGTGATCCAATTGCACAATTCTCGGCAAGCCCAGGAAGGGAGCTTCGAAGCGCTTTGTTCCAAACCCGATCGAAGGCCTTCGCAACTAACCCTTCTACTAACTACCTTCCAAACTAACCTAGCAATGGCCAATGCCTCCCCTTGGACTCTACTGCCTCTGCCCGTCTATGAGTCAGGTAGACCAGAAGATCACCAGCTGATCGACCCCGACGAAAACCGTGGCGGTCACTAATCAGCTGGTGATCCTCAGGTACCGCATGAGCTGGCAGTTTATAACGGACTCCATTATTTTGGAGAACAAGGAGGTGATGGCGATAGGCCTGTAGTTTGACAGGTCTGAGCGGTCGCCTTTTTAAGGGATCAGTTGGACAAAAGCAGTCTTACATGATTTTGGGACTACGCCTAGGAGTAGGAGTACCGGGAAAGACGCGTTAGAACCGGTGCCAACTCCGGAGCACACGTCCTCAGCACAATTGGGGGATTCCGTCAGGCCCTCGACTTGTGAATGTCCAGGAGAGGAGTGCTTTGTGAACCGAGCGCTGTGAGAGCCGCTCATCAGGCATGGAGCACTCACACCGAGAGATGGTCGGCGGTGTGTTCCCCGTCACCAGAGTCGAGTTGGACGCAAAAGGAGCCTAAAGGTCGGCTTTCTCTTTTGCGGCTTGGGCCAGTGAGTCATCTTCCTGTGCAGAGATGGTAGTGATGGCTTACAGAATTCCCTTGGACAGTCTTGGCGAGACACCAGAATTCACGGGTTCTCGAAGGAAGGCGAACTAGTTTCTCCAATTCTGCCTACGTAGTCGGACTTTGCCGTGTAATAACTCTTTTGAAGGACCTGGGCGAAATAATACTTCTTTTTAAGCATGCCGGTGTTTACATCCGAGCCGCTAAGCCTCAGCCCAGACCTGATAACACTCCTGCTTACTGCGTAATGCAGTCTTACAGGAGCGACCAAACCAAGGCTGAGATCTGCCTCCGATGGGTACCACAGATGATGGAATAAATAGTTCCATTCCTGTAGCATCACTTCAGTGACAGAGTCAGCAACAGCGCTGGGATCATCCGGCGAGAAGCAAACCCGCTCCCATGGGTAGGATGCAAAGAAAGACCGCATTCCGTCCCAATCCGCCGACCTGTAATGCCAAACACGGCGGCAACCTGCAGAACGCAACCGCGAGGGCGTGAGTGGCACCACACCGGATCAGACAATGGTTCGAAGAGCCGAGAGGGGCATCGACGGAAACCTGATATCCGTCCGGATGAGAGGTCAGCAGAAGGTCAACAGGAAGGTATGATCCTCCACATCTGGAATCCGCGTAGGCGAAGTAACCAGTTGTGTCAGACCATATGACAAGGCAAAGTCATAAACAGATCTCCCGCATAATTGGTGAAACGTGAACCGAGCCATTCGGCGTGGTGGGCGTTAAAATCGCCAGGATCACAATCTCTGCGGATGGGATCTGTTGTAGAAAGAATCTGTAGCCATTTGGACGTGGTCGATGAGTCGGTCTGTTTTGGCATTACCGCTATGGGACCTATAAAGGCACCCGTAGACGCGCGGATGGTCGTCGTTGTCTACGCGTAGACAAGGATGGATAGGTCAAACCTTCAAAACTGCCGAGGCGTCGAGAACAGATATCCTCTCTGACGTATACGCAAACTCCAGCCTGAGGCACAAAGGTGTTCCAATTTGTACCCCGGGTAGGAGAGATACGAAGTATCAGAAGACACCTGCGTCGGTCAGAAGAGCAAGGCCGGCTTCGCCGTCTCGAGATGGTAGTGGACGGCGTTTAGGTTCGAGTGAAGTCCCATGATGTTGCAGAAATTCACGGATAGCGTGGCAAGGGCAGAAAGGTAATGCCCAGTTGTGGCTTAGGCAGTTCCTCTCGGGTATTATCGAGCCCTGCCTCCAGCCAGGGTTTAAGTTTTCGATCTCACCCTCAATCCAGTCCTGGCTTGCCTTATTCAGGCACGTTACAGAATCAACCTGGCGTGGGTGAAACCGAAAATTTTGGTCGCCTTGGTCTTGTTGCTCAGTTTGCCCCGAGCAGTTAATGTTTTGAGCGGAATTTGTGTATATTTATGTATATCTAGCTTTCAATATAATTCGACTGCCTCGTTGGTCAGTGGTCGTGGACGCGCTGCTGATCTTGAGGTCCCGGTTCATCGATATAATAATGATATCGAGGTTATGTCACTTTATTTATTACCATAGGATCCATTATTGTAGCGTTATTTAGGTTCAAGATAACGAAGGACTTTTATTTTATTAAATTTTCATTTTCAAAAAAATATCCAAGTATTTCGAATAAAATATAGTCTAAATCTTTCTTGGTATCGCTCTCTATATGTTCGTAAAGTTGTATCACAATCGGTTCAGCCATTCCAAATATTAGTCCGGACAAACAAGCAGTTAAACATTTTTTTAAATGGTTTTTCATGTCTTCTTGGCATGCTAATAACCCGCTCAGCTCAATATAAGGCAGTCATTTCAATATTACAGACAGACACTTCAATTTTATTTATAATATGTACTTAAAGATTAGATATTTTATTCATTATTGTAATTGTTTTCTTCAAGACTTACGAATATTACTAGACTTCCTTAGAGTATTTAGTTCGTAGCGAGCTGAGAGGCAGTTGATGCAGCAGCTGGTAGTGGCTCGCACATATCACTTACAGCTCGGCTGCGGGCGCGTTCTACTCGAATCGGCGTCGTATTCGTCGTAGTCGGCGTACAAATTACTGAATTTGTTAATGTGTAATTTATGTGTACAAAATACTCTCATGAAACAGGAAAATGTGGTAATAACGTTTTTAAGATGAAACCTGTAGGACACATTGCAACAATCTGTTACAGTCTATAAATAGTTCACTGCTGAACAAATTCCCTCCATAGACATAGGGGGGATATTTGCCATACTGGCCACGCTAGGCATGCGGATAGGCAACAGTTTATTTTTATTTTTTTTAGATGTTATTAGGCTGATACTGCTGCCCATCTCCTGGTTTGTTTCGATCTGGCGCCTCTTACGACATCCACGGGATGATATTGGCTAGCTTACATGGCCACGTGAAAGAATATCAGTGCAGCGAAACAGATAAAAATTAACAAGACAATACACAAACAATCTTTTAAGGAAATTAACATTTATAAGTTGAATTTAAATTAACTATTAATATATTTAGAATGTACCTAGATTACATTTCAAATTATTTAACTGATTTGGTAGGTACTTTTGTATATGAAAAAAGTCTGAATTTGTAAACAGCGGAGGAGCGAACACTGTTATGCGGCAGCATTACTCTACCAAGTTAAAATTTGCTCTCGTCTTTAAATATGACTCGAGTAAAAAGAAAGGATTTTTTTTGCTGAACTATATAATAGATGCAGTAAAAATTAATTAAAAAAAATTGCAATATGTTTTAAACAAACTCTAAATAGCACTTCTCTCCGGCAGTATTGAAAATTTTGTAACTCTGATTGCGTTCAGCACGAACTATGTTCAAGCCTGTACTTATATAAAAATCAGAACCTGTACTTATATCTAAGTATAAATAAGAAAGCCAAACACAAAGTACATTTGCTCTCATGCGCTCTCGTACCTAAATATGACTTGAGAAAATATTGAAAAAAAATGTATTGTAGGGAATGAGGGTAAAAAATAAAAGAAATAGGAACAAATGAGGTGGAAATGTAATCTCCCACCCGTTCTAGCAATATAAAGTACCGCGTAGGTGACTAAGAGGATCAGTCGGTAATTCAACGACTATCATGTCGTTATTATGCCGTTAGGCTAAAAACACTACCTCTACATTGAGATTCTGCCTAAGTAAGACAAGTGATGTGGTTCTGTTCGTGAAGTAGTTTTTAGATTAAAACGTAAGGTTAGATTACGTTTTGGTTGGGTCTTCAAACATTTCCTTTATTTCTTACGTCATCAGAAGTTGTCAATCGTTCAGGACATTTATTTGAGTGCAAATTATGGAATTTCCTAGGTATTTTTAACGTTTGAGTTGAAGTCAAAAGCTTGAACGAAATGTTGACCTGTGAATATATATTTGAATCGTAACTATAATTCAATTACAACTAGTGAGTCAGCAATCGTGAATGACAATCGGGGAGGACATTTCACGCTTGGTTAAATACATATAGTATCTAAACTATAACCAAAAGAAAAACTGGTAGAAAAATAAATTAAATCATACAAGAAAGGACCTTGTATCTCATAATATAATTTAGTGATGATTTAGGTAAAATTATTTCTAAGTTTTATTGTTTAAGCTCTATTGGCCATGTAAAGATTTGCGGTAAAAATTCCAAGAAGTGTTAATATTTGACCTGATCTTCAATGTATCAAGTTCACATAGAATGTCGTATGTGTGTAAGCTCATTTTATTTAATCACGCATAACGACGCCTGTGGAACACTATTCTAGTGGATCATTCCTTTATTATTTTCCACTTTTTTATTTTGGTCTTTTAGTTCCAGATGAAAAGCAATAAAAACGGAGGTATTTTAAAATTAATGTAAGAGTAATTTAAAAGCAACAACAGTTCCATTTAAGTCGTATCTTGTAATATCTTACGTGATAAAATACAGAAAAGAAGGATCCTCCTTAATTTTTATGGGATAAGGGTGACAAACTAGTACACAGTCCACCTGATAGTTAGTAGTTGCTGTGGCCCATAGACCTCTACATCTATCCTTGATTGCTAAATGAAGTGAGGACTAAGATGGAATGCCTCGTTTTCAATAAAAAGTCTACATTCGCCATACGAAACAAAGTGGTATTAAGGTGCTATTTTACGCTGGTATTCTGTGAGAGCATGGTCCTTCTCCGGTCAGCCGTCCCATTCGTGCTACGACCAGTAATATAGCTGCAGCATGGCTCTACCACGTAAATTTACTTGCTAAATAAATTAATTCAGTCTACTGTTTAATCTCACCCTCACTTTCGAGTAAATTTAAGCGGGTTGCAGAATGTTCTAACAAAAAGCTCGCTTCAAGATGTAGCCAATCTTGCCTGTGACTCCTCTTATATATGGTAGTACAGTAGGCACGCGCTCGACTGTGGCGGTTTCATTCGTTCACTGTGACGTGGCGCAGGACACGAAGCTTGTTGTCGTGCAAAACCTGCTTGACGTGCTGAAGCTCGGCGGCCAGGTACTTGCTGTTACATATCGCTTGTGCTTTCTGTAACAAGATTTACACACTGTAGCTAATTGTGAAGGATGATGGTGAGATTCACCGTTTAAATATCGGTTAGTATGGATCTTTTCCTATACACTGTGTGACTTGTGTTGTTAGGATTCCGAATGCCTAATACATCTAGGTAGGCTAAGGAATTACTTGCCTCTAACTGCATAGCAAATTCAATTTTGGAATTATGGAATTAATATGTTCTAAAACGCAGCTATTTTTCCGATGGTAAGATTGGGATAGTATCGTCTACGCTCCGCTTGTAGAGCCTTCGATTTACTTTATAGGTGAGGTGAGAAGGCTTTCTCCTCAAAGTATATCGTTGACAATTGAAATGCAGGTGAGCCCTTCGCCACAACGTCTTTTTTTTTTTGAGAGTTATACGGGGCGTACTGTGTGGCGTAAGCAGTAAATAATTCGCACTGTCGCCTACCTGGAAACTGTGATATTATAGAAGCGTGAATTTGTGATGCCCGCTGAACACCCTACCGGTGCATGCTCACACATAATTATCATGTGCTTGAGGGACAGGTTCCGTACGATACGTTTTTTATAGAATAAGGGTGAGAAACGAGCGCACAGTATATGTAATAGTAGATAGATGCTATAACCCATAGACGTCTACATCTATCTGCGATAAAGAATTGAAATGCAGATGCGTTTTCACCCCTGAGGACTAAGATGGAGTGCCCAGTTTCCATTAAAAAGAGTCACCGGTTCTCTATACTCACCATACAAAACAAAACAGCATCAAGCTGCTATTTTAGGCTTGTATTCTGTTGAAGTAATCTTTTCCCGGTCGAGTCGACCCATTGGTGCTTCAAACATAACTCAACCACGTATTTGTAGAATTTGTAATTTTATTCCTTTAATGCCACTACCGTACGGCAAATACCTTAAGTAACATGAAACAAAAAAAATGTTTGTATGATGCTTTGACAAGCTTTCAATTAAAGCTGTCACTTGTTTAATCTTCTTCTAAATATGTCAAAATCTAACAACATTTATCATTGAATTGGAAGCATTATCCAATCTATGATGTACTTCTGCAACCATCTGTACACTAAAAAACAAAGGGGAGATTAAGAATGCATGTTGTAATTCTTCACCGCCTCTTTTGTGACGTTAGGATTTTGTAAGTTGTATTAATTACATTGTAGTAGCTACAACAATAAAACTCTGAATCTTCAGCCCATTGTTTTCTATTCAATGGAGAGGTCCCTTGTATTCAACCTACCGAGGTTACTATACCGACAGTTAACGTGTATTTACTTAAGTTATGTTTGCATGTTGATGCTTACGCCGTGAACTATCACTATCACTATATTTATAAACAAGATAAAAGCTTAATTTATATAGGATTGAAACAAGTGCTTGTTTTACTATATTTTTATTTATTCTTATTACAATTAATCAAAATATCTAAATAATTTATAAATGAAAATGGAGTTTCAGCAAGTGACGAATAAGGCAAGTATAAACTATTAGAAATTGACAATTTACGAAAGAACAGGTTATCTGTTATATAATATTTCATTTGTGAGCGTGTACCTACCGTATATTTAACTTAACTTTGACGTGGGATATCTTAAATTTATCTTCTATGGCTATTTGAATTACACATAATTATTGCATAAAATAGTATCCATGAAGACTGTACAGAGAATAAAACCGACTTGAGTTACTTGGAAATAAACAGATGACTCAAATACCTAGCCACGGATTAACCAGAAAACACTGATGCTGATTAAGCATTCATATCAAAAGGAATTTGCAACTAACCTCGAGTAGATATTTGCAAAGCTGTAGCCATTCAAATATTACGTATGGTATTAAGCAATAATTGAATACTCATTCAAATTGAATATTGACACATGTTTCTCCTGAGGCAAACACTGTCTAAAATATTGATAGGTATTAATTTCTAATCTGTAGACTTATATTATACCATTCACCGTGTAGTGGCGGTGTAAATAAAGCCACTAACCCATATCGACTCCGAGTATTGTAACAGGCGACAGAGGCTATCAAACCAGGAAAGGGGCAGCAGCGTCAACTTAATAGTGACTAGAAAATAATAATATACTGCAGTTGCCTACCTGCCCGACAAGCGTGGCCACTATGACAAATATCCCTCTTATAAGGCAAAATATGGGAAAGCATATGTGAAGAAGTTGACTTTGATAGGCTGTAATGAACGAATGAATGAAAGAATGAATTCATTAGAATTAGTTTTAAATTTAATTTAAATTATTATTAAAACATATTAAAAAAAAATATAATAAAGAAAATCTAAACTAAAAATTTAAATTATCAAACAGTCCTACTTCCAGTGGTGTCGGGCCAAGAACGCTGGCTTCGTTTCCTCGCTGAATGACTATACTCAGACTTGAAAAAAAAAACTTAGCGCGAAAAGATCCTTCCTTCTTATCACCAGCAGCGACGACTAGTTTCGAATATAGTTTCTTTAAGAACTTTACCGCACTTGGACCCCACGGCCCGATAGTCTCTACATCAAATGGCACAAATATGTAGTCATCTCTCAGAGACTCATATTAGCGGTACTTACTTAATTCAACTGCCTCTGATGCCGCCTTGGCTCTAAACGCAAGTAGCATCCCACTCTAAGGCTTTTACCTCTCAAGATACTAAAGTGATACCGTCAGATCTCTTGCCATATTGTCTCTAAATATTCCACAAATCTCTAAAACGAGGAAACATTTATAGAGACAAGAGCTCTTCGGATAACATCGTTCGACGAACCGTGACGGGAAAACCTACCTACACTTTTCTTATATGAAAGTCCGTGGAGCTCAAACTTGTCGACCCTACTACCGCAGGGCAATGATGAGGTTGACGAATCGCCATTCCTAGTCGGAACACTACGGCGATACGCAAGCTTTCCCCATCAAGCAATGTGCCGAGATTACTTGATGGTAAAGCACGTAACCAGTAACTAGATTCCTTAGTCGAAACATCTAGAAGGCAGGCCTGATCTTGGTCTTACTTGCCTTATCTTCACGCACAGTCCTGACGGAGCCAGAGAACAGATCGCCAAGTGTCACGATCCTTACATACCTCTTTCCTTCTTTCAGATTCATAATCTTCTTCATACATGCACGTCTAGGTATCCAGTACTCTTGACCCTCCTCTTCGAGCAGTTTGCTCACATGGTCTTCGAAGTTAGTCTCGGTCTACCTCGACACCTTTTAATATTAACTTTCGCGTTATATATTTTCTTCACCATTCGGTCTTCACTCATTCGCTCAACGTGCCCAAACCATCGAAGCACGCCCTTATTAATTTTTGTGATAAGGTCATCTTTCAAACCTGCCATATTGCGAATCTCTTCGTTTCGCTTTCGGTCGGCCATGGTAACGCCGCACATTTACGAAGAGATCGCATCTCCACTGCATTCAACTTGCTTTTATGCTTCTTCTGGCATACAGGTTTCGCTGCCATATAACAAAGTCGGTACCAACACTGCGTTATGTATTGCAAGGCGTGCCTCTTCACTACGCCTTGCCTTTTGACTAACGCAGTCAAGGCACCATTGACTTTGTTCCCGGCAACGACACGCCTATCCACATCTAAATCACATCTTCCATCCCGGCTAAAGCACTCCCCAAGTATACAATTTCATTTACCTGTTCTAGACATTCCTGATTTACCATATTTCACATTTCGTTCTCTCTTCGTCCCTTTCAAATACCAGAACCTTAGTTTTATTGGCATTCAAACGGAGACCTTTAATTTCACATTCCTCTTTCATACACGTGACTAATGCCTGCAGTTCTGCCTCTGATGGTGCAATAAGCACTGCATCATCAGCATACAGCAGACAATTTACTTTTATGTCACAATTTCACACCCAGACAGCTATCTTTAGCTTCTGTAAACAGCTGTCGAGATATAGTATGAACAGCCATGAACATGACACAACCCTGTTTTACGCCCGTTTGGACGCTAAACATGGGTGACAGGTCATGCCCTACCCACACACAGGCTTTACAGTCACAGTAGTGCTTGTACAGCCAACAATCGACCATCCACCGTACCCGGCAACAATTCCCATTTTCTTCCTTACAACCTTATCAAATGCTTTCTCAAGATCCACAAAAGCACAGAAAATCCTCTGGTTAGCAATGAAGCTTCTCCGTGATCATGCGGAGACATGATCCGTGCATCCTCTTCCAGGTCTAAATCCGCATTGAGCCTCCCATAGAAATCTTTCGATTTCTCTTGCATCCTACGTGTCAAAACCTTCGGTATACTTTACTTGCTAAACTGGTCAAGCTGATCGCCCGATAGCGCCACCAGTCAAAATGTGAACCTTTACCTTTATATAAGGCACAATGACTGCGGATCATAATCATCAGGACATCCCCGTCCGCCAGCACAAATTGCACAGCAGATGAAGCTGTCCCAGACGCGAGGCCCACCATACTTGACCATTTCAGCAGTAACTCTGTCTAGTCAGCCTTACCACATTTCAAACTTCGAATCGCACGTTCAATCTCTTTCATACTGATGACCTCAGTGTCATCGAGGTCCAGTCTGGCGTACCAGTCACGGAGTCATTCCCGGATCCTCACTAAGATCATCACACGCATACATTTCTCTATAAAATTCGCTCCATCGCTGCATGACGTCCGATTTTCTGTGAGGACGTCATTAGTTCTCAAGCACTTTGTTCATTCTTAAGGCCGTCGCACCACGGGGTCTTCAACCTCTTTCCAGAAGAGTTTGGAGTTCTCCTTAAAGTTGTGCGACAACCTTTAATCACTTCCATTCTACACCTTTCACGCATTTCCTCAATCAATGCTTTCGTGTGAACTTTGCAGCTTATATCTTTCTTTCATCTTCTCTCTCATATCCTTATCATTACTAGAAGCCAAGTAGTCTAACCATGCTTTCTTCTTCTTCTTTATTTCTTTCACTTCGTCATTCCACCATGCATCTCTTCTTTACTACTGCCTCTTTTGTTATTTCCACACTTCTTCTTCGCTGCACTTACCATTCCATCCCTAAGGTTCTGCCATGTTCTCCACACATTCACTTCTGCCATCGATGGTGTCAAGCTTTTCGGCTACCTCTCGCATGATATTTGTCCTAGTATCTGCTTCCTGAAGCTTCCAACTTCGGATGCGACAGACCGACTGGTTCTGTTACCGCCGTCGGTAGCGCCAACCCGCGAACAGACCCTAAATCTAGTAATCACTAGATAGTGATCCGTTCTAGGTCAGCACCCTGAACACTCGCGTATCCATCACCTGTTTTCGCAGTCGGTCATCCACCAGGAACAAATCGATCATACTTCTCTCATTCTTACTTTCTCTAGTATACATATGGATTTTCTTGTGATTAAACATAGTGTTTGTCACAAGAAGACCTTCCTTGCATACCGCCAGTATAAACGCCAGCATCATTAACCCTTTGTCGCCAAACTTTCCAGCACCGACTCGTACCCTGGTCGAGCGGTACCAACCATCCATTCAAATCACCACATACAACAATTCTTTCGTTTCCCTTAGCCAAATCTAGAACTTCTCTTACATTCTCAAAACTCCTCCAGCTCAGCCCTGGACGACGAAGCTACCGGCGCATAAACAGCCAAGGAATAACTTCGTCGGTCCCAATTTAAAACGACAAGAGAAGTCTTGAGTTCACATCTTATATTCAGTCATAACGTCGACCAGCGAGGACGACCAGCACCCCACTCCTGGCGGGCGCTCTCGCTCTCCGGACTCCGGACCAAGGCTAACGCCCGCCAGGAGCTCTTCAGTACCACTGCCCTTCCGTTTGGTCTCTGACATACACGACATCTAATTCTCTTTCTTTCATTATTTCAATCAGCTCATTCGTCTTATCTTTCATGCTTCCTCTAACATTCCACGTGCCAACTCTGCACTCTGTCCTCCACCTTCCGCCGTGTCGGGCTGTGCGTGACAGGTGGCGGTCCCCATCGCCGCTTTACGCTGCATTCCACACCAGGAGACTAGCTGGTGTGCGTCGCCTTGGGGGACGCCCTCGTTAGCATGGGTGCGCAGCTGTGTGGGTGCAGCCCTGAAAGGGCTGGCAGGGTCGCGACGTGCACGCTTCTACAATGACCCTGATCTTGGTCACTATAAATTATAATTTATTAATCTTTTAATTACTTTTATGTTTATAGTAAAGATAAACTGCGACTGTTTTTACGTTTTTATAGGATAAGGGTGACAAACGAGCACACAGTCCACCTGATGGTAAGTGGTTGCTGTGTCCCATAGACATCTACATTTATCTTCGTTTGCGAATTTAAAGGCAGATGCGTTGTCAGCCGTGAGGACTAAGATAGAATGCCTCTTTTCAGTAAAAGGGTCTCCAGTTCTCTACAATCACCATACGAAACACAGCAGCATTAAGCTGCTATTTTACTAGTATTCTGTGAGATGGTCCTTTGGTCGAGCCGACCATTCGTGCTACAACTATACTATTAATATAGCTGCAGCATGGATCTACCACGTAAAAACGTGACACTAAGGACGATTCCGGCCATCTACATCGACTTCCTGCATGTCATACCAGGTGGTTACTACATCTGTTGGGGCCACCCTACATTTCGCTAACCAATACGAGGCTGCCGTTCGAGAACCCTTCTTTCATCGTTTATCGCTTTTCGAGCTAAATGGCGGCCATTGCCAGTTCAGCTTACTGATCCGTTGGGCTATGCCGGTTACTCTGTTTATAAGAACCGTGCTCCTACAGAATACCAGCGTAAAATAGCAACATAATGATGTGTTGTGTATGGTTAACGAGTCATTCGATCTAAGTCCTCAGGAATCAAAAATATTATCTGCATTTTGTAATCTGCTTATTCGAACATAAATATGTGTGTCTGGGCTATAGCATCCGGTAAGCTGTTTTCGTTGTCCTCTTACTTATAAAATTAAAATAGCTGAGAAATAAAACAGAAATACGGCTATCAAAGGGGTGAAGGATTTCAAAAGTAAAACAAGAACAAAAACACTCTGAATCGAGAGAACAGCGCCGTACTTGTGTGAGTCACAAAATTATTTGTAAGTCACGCGGGATATGATAGTTTGTTCAAGACAAAAACAACAACTAAATAAAAGTACGACAGATTAGTGAATAAGTTGTACAAAATAACGTATGGTTCCGCTATATGTAATAGATCAGATTTGAGTACAAAAAACGAATGTAATTATTGTACTAAAAAGGTTTGTATGAACTATTTAAAAAATGATACAATTATAAAGAGCTGGAAATTGATCGAGTGAATAATTAGCGGCTAACTCACGAGCGCGCTGGGGCGCCGCATTTCGTATCGATCGCCTCTACAAGCGCACCAAACTGTACGTTGGCAGGTACGATAGCACTTAATACTTTGCAAAAAATTTAACAGTTATTCAATGCGTTGGCAAGCAAGATAGTATATTATTTCTTTAAAAAAAAATAAGTTAAGATATAAGTTAACAATTATTTAAAACGCACATATTGCATATAGTTTCTCAGGGAAATATCCATAAATAATAATTGACGTTGGTGACAAGAGAGCTCGGTCTTATCTCAAAATATAATGATAGTGCGAAGAAACGCAGCCACTTTGAAAACATAAACATCTGTATAATTTTTTTTCAAAAATGTTAAATTTATGTATTTACGTAAATATATAAATATAAATAATATTTAAGTATTTATAGTTGCATAAAATGTAGATTTATATCTACATTTATGTATTTTAATTTCTTATTTATGGCAACTGACACTTTTTCTAGCATTAAGTCTGTCTTTTGTTACCTTACTTATTAAGGTGAGCACAATAAAAGTTTTAAATAAATAAATTGTATCCGCTATTGGGAGGATAGGCCTTTATTAACGTGGTAGAGTCTCGCTGCAGCAATGCAGGTCATACATACATACAGTTATGCTAGATAGATAGAAGATAGCTAATGCACGAGTGGGTCGACTCTACTGTGTAATACCAACGTGAATGTGTTTCGTATGTAAAGAATCAGAGAACCTTTTTACTGGTAACGAGCCATTCCATCTTAGTAGGGGCTTAACATCTCCATTTTGATCGTTATCGAGTATAGATGTAAATATTTATGGGTCACGTCATCCACTTATCATCAGTTTAACTGTGCGCTCGTTTGTCACCCTTATTCTATATAAAAAAGTTTACTGTAAAGATAGTTTTTATACTCTGTGTCACTTACACGTATTGAACGAATACGTTAAAATTCCTCAAGCCGTTTAGGCTACAGAGCATCCCAAAGAAATAGACATACGTACATACATACATAAATTATTGTTTATGGGGCAGCCTTGTAAATAAATTTCAAGGTATGTTAAAACCCATTATTATTTTATTATTATATATTTTCCATTATTTTACAATGTTGTACAATATATTTTTAGCACAAAATCGCAATATATATTGAATCATCAACCAACATAAAGTACATATTTTTAATATATAAAGCTTGAGGCGTAGAACTGAAGTCACGTATCCTCTGTCATTATTCTCAAATGTTAATTATAATAATATGAAATAAGTTCAATCGTGTAGAAACTCTCGCTCTAATGCACCCGTGTAAGTCAGAGGAAATTTTAGAAACTAAAATATTTAAAATTTGACAATAAGTTGTGCTCAAATTTTTAGAAGGAGAATTATGCTTTTGATAAAAAGTTACAATCAAAGAACCAAAAAATTCCACATAACAACTTTAAAAGATTTTTTTTTATTGAAGAGTAGGCAAACGAGCGTGCGGCTCACCCGATTGAAAGTGTTGACCGCCGCCTGTTAACAACTGCAACACCAGGGGTTGCAGGTGCGTTGCCTGTTGTTAAGACTAAGTTAGTTTGTTGAATTTTTACTAAACTGCTAAATGGACAACGATATATTACTCAAAAATAAATCGCTAACCACCTGTTGACAACCAGCAAAAACTCAGTGCTAGTGTCATTGCAAATAAATACTTAAAAGCAAATTCATGATGAAAGTAAAGTTATGATTAATAGGTTATTATTAACAATGCCCGTACAGTTAGAAAAATGCTCAATATTATTAGGCAATATGATAAAAACTATTGAAATAATTTAATTGAACGGGATTTATGAATAAATTCCGTTACTTATTGGGCAGAGTATAAAAGTAAATGTTATGCTTAGGTTAGGTTAGGATATGTGACCAGACAGTGTGATAAATAATGAAGTTTAAATCTGTTTTAATTACGTAGCTCGATTTATCATTATTCATATTACCGGGGCATTATAAATAGTGCCCTGCTTAATCACTTGGTCGATAACATAATATATACATGTCACTGCTGTACGCAGACCTCATTTCATTTCTGCGAGGGTAATGGAGCGATTAGTTTAAAGTACTGCCCCAGTGCGTGTTGGTGGACTTTACATGCCCATTGCCCAATAATAGGTCTTCATTCAGCAGCGGATAAAGAAAGGCGCGATGAAGCGCAAGCGTACAAATTTGAGTCCTATTTCGTCAGGTTCAGAGATATCCCCGCACCCTTTCCGCTAGCTTCGGGATTTTACGTGTTGATTGGTTAGTCAAGCGCTCGAAAGCGGCGCAGCAAAACTTTCGGCTGTAGCGCTTGGCAGTTTCTCTGAGACGTAAGGTCAGTATTAATGTTCCGGATCTGTTAAATGTCAGATTATTATTAGTGTATAGTGTATATGTTTCTAAGTGTCTACGAGACGTCACCTCATTATTGATTTAATTTTTTTAGATGTATCAACCGAGTACATCTAAAATAGTCTCAAAAGAAGACAGGTGGTGGCAAGTAACAGAATTAAAGGGTGACTTTAGCAACATTGACGATGAACAGGTAGACCAGACTTTTTCTTGCAAAGCGATCAAGAAACGGAATCGGAGCAGTCTGACGATGAACAAGATAAAGAAAATGAGAGTCGGCAACAAAACAGACCCACCACAGAGTCTCTTGTTGATGTCGACCAAACTTCAAGATCTGAAACTGTAAGTCCTTGTTTAGTTTTATCAGGGAACCAAAAGTATTATTACAGTAAAAATGGTTTCAAGTGGTAACCTGAGGAACCTGCAAATAGATCGAGTCTTACAGCAAGTCACAACATTGTCGATAAACCTCGACCTCAGCCCTAAACCTTCACTGACTCAGAAATTCTTTGGCTTGAGCTATTTGACACAAAAATTATTGATAGCTGTCCCTGCAGATACAGAAGTAGTGAGAAAAACGTGCAAAATCTGCCCATCAAGACACAAAAGAGGTACGAAGTATAGTTGCATCGAGTGTAGCAAGCCTATCTGTCTTGGATGTTCCAAAACAGTATACATCGCAATTTTTACAAAATAAGTGATTTATTTTAAAATATTTACGATTGCTGGGACAATTTTTAATTACTTTATTAATATTATAATAATGACTAATATTTTAATAGAACAAATTTGCCAAAAAACATTCAAATAGTTTTTTGAATATGGCTAGATTATAACGAATGTATCTCTAAGAGTGCCAAATACATATTGCCTAATTTCTACGAAATAAATGTTGATTTTATATGAATATTTTGTTGTTTCCTTACACAATCTTAGTAAATAAATAATAGATGGAATATATATTAAATAAATAATGTAATTATAAATACATAATCATACTATTTATTAATTATTTCTGTAGCCGTCTGAGATACGTTACGTCACCATCTATGATCTGGCTAAACCACGTCAGAACTTAAAGGTTAAACGCTAACACGGTAGAGCCACGCTGCAGCTATATTATGGATGCAGCACGAATGATTAAGATTAACCGGGAAAGGACTACGGTCTCAACAGCCAGCGCGAAATAGCAGCTATTGCTATATTGATGTGTTTTTAATGAAAAGCGTAAATAACAGAACCCTTTTTACTGGTAACGACAAATTCTATCTCAGTCTTCATGGGTGACAACGCATCTTACAATCAGGAGAACTCGTCGAATGCTCGTTTGTCACCCTTATTTTATATAAAATAAATGATACAATAATTATTGGTATCTGGTGTGCTCAATTAAAAAAAAAAGATTTTTATCTTACCGCTATCGGAGAAGTTTACCCTAGATTTGAATATTAGCTAAAAATAATACTTCTCTAAAAACTTCAAGCTGTTAATAAAAGGCTACTGCAGCCCATGTACACCCTAATAGTAGTCTACAAATGTGTTGTTCCCCACATGACTTAGATGTACGTTACATTACATCGATGCTTCTACCCTGAAGCATCTATCTTACTTCAGATAGAAAAAAGCACTACCTCTAGTAAAACTTTTTATACAGGGTTATAATAATATATAATATTTTTTCTAACATGGGAATATTATTTATCATAATAAAATATTTAGACAACGCAAGCATACTCAATAAGCATTTTCAAAACCGTTATATACCGTGCGCGTGTCATAAAATCCAACCCGCAATATCGTAGCTGCTCTTGATTAAAATTTATCAGAGACATGTGACGTCATAAATGTGTTTCTTTTACAATGTTGCTCCTTTTTGTATTTAATAAAATAAAATTTGTAAATTTATGTTTATTTTTTATATTATTTATATGTGTTCTGTATTTTACGAGCTTGCGAGTATGGATTGTTATGCGATAATAATGATAAGGTGATAATAATGATGAGAATTTAATGACAACCACGGCAACTTTTTTCGAATATTTTCGAAAGCTATAAACTTCTTTATTAGTCCGTAAAAGATATTTTGCTTATTAGTCATGCTTGTCAGGCAGATTGGCGAACGCAGTAGTGAGTACGTTGGACACTACTTCCCGTTGCCGTTTTAGGTATTTGCACCTGGTATAAACGAGATCGTTATACCCGACATCTATCGGAAGCCATAAGATCGTCGATAGTCTATACTAATGCATATCCCACAGTCCTCTAAAGACACCCAAGGGTTGAAATGTGGTGATGGATTATCTTACGCCACACCACACACCTTTAATTGTGAGCACATTGACTCCTCTGTTGATAAAATGAACTTAATAATAAACTTACTTCTAAATACTTTTTTGTGTACATAATGTATAATTAAAAACTGTGAAGCTGAATCAAACCTAAAGAAGCGTGGCGCAGAGCGTGCTCATGAAGGTTCCATAGTAATGCCGTGGCAAAAGTATTAGGCGAATTGATATGCAAGAAAGCGCGAGGCAGATCAAGTTGGTGCGGGATCGTGGGACTCTTGTTTAGAAAATTCCTATATATGGCGGTATAACCATCTCCTTTCCAAGAAAAGTGTTATTGGGTCCTTGAATTGCACTGAGTCTTTGCTTGGATTAAAATTAATTTTAGTATTCTTTACTTTCACTTTATGTTTTTCCTCAAGTTGGTTATAGCTTGATTCCTATTGTTAGGACTTAATGAGATACGAGAACCTTTCAACATTAATACAGAATATTGGTAGTATTGTTCTCGAGCCCTTTCAGTTGCAAATTGCTTGCCTTTTCCTCTATAATATGGCGCGCGGCTCTAAAACGTAATTTCCCCAGGGAGCCGCGCCTTTTGTTCAAACTAAAATTAACCTTAATTTCGATATCAACAGACGAAGTCACAATAACGACTAGCTCAAATGCTACCAACAGCTTGTTATAAAACTTTTAGGTTGCCATAAACATATAGGAGTATATTGTGCGGATTAACAATTTACTTCGTTTTTCCATACGTGTAATGTAATTACAACGTGATGGGGCCATGTTGAAGCTAGTTATTATAAGTTCTTTTATATTAAGTTATTTATTTATATAATTTTTATTCTTTGTATTTTGTTTGTTATTACTGGGAGACCTCGGCATTCTTGCAACGTGGTCTTAAAATGAACATAGACCAGACAAAAGTCAAGTGTAACGACCAAGTCACACCTATACTGGTAACTGAAGATATCCGCAGTAGAGTTAAAGTAACTGACATAATCCAACGTAACAGTAAGCTGAAGAGCAGTGGGCTGTCTATATAGCTCTAAGAACCGATAACTGATGGAGAAAAAAGTTTCTTGAGTAGCAGCATCGTACCTGCAAGTGAAGTGTAGGGCGGCCGCCTATTAGATGAAGTGATGGTAATGGATGAAGGAAGACGATATATTATGTAGTGATAGTGATAGGGATAATAAAAAAATACTTTTGATTTCTGTACTTTATTATCATCAAATCCAAAATCATTGTGGCAGTCGAAAAGAAAAATTATTCATGCATCCTATAATTTTGGCATGTTTTTTCAAAGGTGCATTTGTAACGCTGTATGCTCCAAAATTCTTAGTAATATAATAAATAATATATAACTTTTACTTTATACATACTTATATAAATATATAAAATAAAAATTCTATCCTATTTTCGTACTGTTATGAACAAAAGTGGAATGATTTGCATTTCGCTGACTCTCCACGGAATTTTTTCAACAGTCAGCAACGCTAACAGAGAGTTATGATTACTTGCGGCTGCGGGTTGTTTGTAATGAAATGAATAATTAAACGAAGGTCAAGGCCAATTTAATGTTGGTTTTATGATTATGGTATCCTTGTTATTTTATTAATTGCCTAGATTTAACCCAAGCTAGGGTTTAGTACATTACATTTGTTTTGCAATTACCTGGTCATCAATTCTATAGAAATATCCATAACAACTAACATAATTTATATATATATATATATATATATATATATATATATATATATATATATATATATATATATAACTTATTTATAAACGCAAAATCAAGAAATATTATTTAAAAGGATAATGATAATGAAAACGGAAGTCAATATTTTTTCAAAAATTTGTCTATTTAAAAACTACATTACTTAGCTTTGAAAAAGAAATAAAAATCACATTTTTATTTCATTTTATATTAATAAAAGCAAAATTAAAAGTTTAAAACCAACGCCGAATATAATAGTTGTAATCGAAAATAATTAAATAATTTTTTGAAAACTCTGGAAAAGGAAGGAAGAAGAATTATTTTTTATTCGTATTCCATCAAGAATACAAACAAATATCTTTTATATTTTATTATTTTTCTTTATGTATTTTAATGGGTCAATATATAACCATAATATGTCTGCGACTTTTTTCATTACAGAGATTTTAGTTTAAACCTCAGATTAAATATTTATTTAATCTCTTTAATTTTTAAATATAAACTGCTTTTTGTATTAAGGCCGTATTTGTTAGTATATCAAATGATTAAAAATCGACCCTAAGTGATCCGGAGACACTGTAGTGTCTCGCGCCAAGTACACGTTCAACATATATAATGTGTGTGTGTAAACGTGTAGCGTGAGACTACAGTGTATATTCTCGAATCAGATGTCAACATAACCTCACCAAATTTTTAATTTCATATTTCTAATTATTAACGAAACGTCAACACTTTATACAGTCATTTATCATTTTGTTTATTAATTGTTTCCATATTACACTAAAAATATTTCGATCTATCAATTATTTAATACTTTTCAATATCTCAAATTTTCGCTCGCGCTGTTTTTCGATTCCACAAAAGATTTAATTAACTTCGGTTGAATTTTTATTTCTTTTTAAAGATTGTGATTGTTGTTGTGGCTTGAGATGCTTGTCTTTTAAGCCATGTTTTAATTTATTTATATTTTCAAGATTTTTGGCTTGGATGCTTGTTTTTTTAAGCCATGTTATCTCGTCATCAAATTATAATAATACTTTATAGTACACTGCTTTACAATATGTTGATGCGTCATTGCGCAGTACTTGGCGATTCGACGGCAACAGGCCAGCAGACAGTTGGCGATAGTATCTCAGGCGTCTAAACAGATAGACACCTTATCTTGAGAATATTGGTATGGCGGTAGGAGATGCAACATCGCTCATAAAAACATCGATATTAGAACATCGATATTTTCAAAGTGAAACATCGATTTTAAAAACATCGAAGTATATGAACGATATATCAATTTTTTAGAAGTTTTTATCCGCATTTAAATATATATATGAATAAATAACAATTTTGAAGCGAAATGAAACGTAGGAAATAAAAATTAAATTAAACGCGATACAATCCGTAAAATTTGTTTTATTTATTGAAACAAAACAGTATAATAATCAAACATTATATTTTATTATTTTAGAAAGTTTTACACTATTTATTTTTATACATTTATTATTATCGAATAAGTATTGAAATTAAGGAAAAGGGTCACAGCAGGACTGTAAAACTACCGTGGTATCAGCTTGCTTAGCATTGTGGGTAAACTGTATGCTAGGTGCTAATTGAAAGAGTTATGGAAGAAACTGATGGAAAAATTTGGGATGTGCAAGCTGGTTTAGAAAGGAATGGGGTGTACGGATCAAGTATTTTCCATGCGCATGATTGCGGAAGTTTTGGCCAAAAAGAAAGTTTTTATGCTTTCATGGACTGGAAAGGCTTATGACAGAGTGGACAGGAATGTGTTATGGCAAACACTTAACTCATTTGGTTTGAGCGCTGGTTTGATACAGGCATTGAAGTCTCTTTATAGGACTCTAGTGTATGTCAGGATCAACAAGTCTACTCGGACTGGTTTGGCATCAAGGTGTGTCAGACAGGGCTGTGTAGCTTCCCCTGGCTGTTTAACCTATTTATGGACAGTTGTTTGCAAACTTTGAAAGTTGAAGAATGTGGGGTGAAATGGGTGAGTTAACCGTCAAATGCCTTTTTGTACGCCGATGATCAAGTCATATTTGCATCGTCGGCGGCCGAGTTGCAAATGATGGTTACTTTAATGAACCGATCATTAAAAGAAAGAGGTATGAAAGTGAACGCAAGTAAGACGAAAGTGATGGTTTTGAAGAAGAAAGTAAAACGTTATGTGAAATAAGAATAGAAGGGAGTTGATTGAGCAAGTGGATGAGTTTGTATATTTGGGATGTTTATTTAGTAGGGATGGTAGATATGATAAGGATATAGAACGACGAACGCAGGAAATAGAGTGAA